>SKCR01035226.1:0-82290 GCA_019454045.1 Zanthoxylum bungeanum
TTGCTCGGAAAAGCTCCTTCAGCTTTCTCCATAAGACACGTGCATTTGTTTCTTCACTGACATGGTTGACGATACTATCGTCGATCCACTGACGAATAGTACTGCATGTTTTCTGGTGAAGATTAGCCCACTTTCCATCGGTCATTCCTTCTGGTTTCTCCTCCAGAAATACCGATCCATCAAAGTGCAATTTCCGAAAGATAAGGGGCCAACGTGAAATACGGAAAAGTTCAGGGACCAAATTACAATTTCCAAAAAGTTCAGGGACTAAATTGAAATATCTGAAAGTATAGGGCTAAACTGTAATTTTCAGAAAGTTCAGGGACCTATCTGAAATTTACCAGGCACCGCTGACGTGGCAGACACGTGGCGATGACGTGGCGCTGACTGGGCTGCTGACTGTGCGCTGACGTGGCGCTGACTGGGCTGCTGACTGTGCGCTGACGTGGCGCTGACTGTGCGCTGACGTGGCGGATGACGTCACCGTCTTCAACCTTCAGACGAGAGTGGGGCGCGTGGTGCGCGTCGCTGTGCGTGGTCTGCTCTCTGGACGGCGCGTGCGGCGTGCTGGGACCTCCGTTTGATCGCCGGAAAATACTTCCGTGCTCGTCTCGCCGTGAAACGTCTGATGGTATGCTCAAAATCGATTTTCGACAACTTTCGTCGGAATCGACTTTCCGAACCGAACCTCTGTTTCTGAGTTTCGGGATCCCTCCGTGGAACCGTAGCTCTGATACCACTTGTTGTGATTAAACACACACGAATAGAGGATAATTTGAGAGAAAACTCTTCTTTTATTTACCCACAAAAGAATTACAAAGCTTCCAATACAAGCTTTACAAAAAACTCTCACCAATCACTCTCACTACACTTTCACACATTTAGGGATGCATTACAATGGTTTCAGATGGCTCCTTTTATAATGCCAAACCACGTGCTACAGTAACACGCGGTTTGGGCAGTTGGCAACTTTGCCAACTTGCAGATCTTGCATGAAGCAGCTGGCAGCATGCTTTCGGTGCTTGTGCTTGCTAGCTGCTTCATGCTGCTGTCTTCCAACATATATGATTCAACAAAGTATTACTGTTTTAAAAATATTACTGTTTTACTACTTGATTAATTCATTAGGATTAATTTAGGTAAAATTCGATAATTTTAAAATTAAAATTGAGTATTTCTTTATTGGACTCATAAACATGATTTTTCAATTGGTATAAGAATAGGCTCTTGTGTATGAGTTTAGTTCTAATATTATATATAATTTCATGTATCTAACTCACACCAAAACCTAGGCCTGGGCATCGAATCAGATCTGTCTCCCAGATCCGATCAAATCATGTTTGGTTGGTTCGTTGAATTTCGGATCGGATCGGATAAATTTGATAACTATCGTATCAAATCAGACCTTATCCGATTTGATAATGAATCCGATAAAGAATTTGATTTAATAATAAATCTGATAGTATATTTGATTTGATAACGGATCCGATTCAAAAAATTGATTGAAAATTTATAAATTCATATCAATTTTATCGAATCGGATCGGATAACTTAAAATTCAAATCATTTTTATCAAATCAAATCTGTTATCGAATCGGATCCGTTATCAAATCGAATCCACTATCAGATTTATTATCAAATCGGATGTTCTATCAGATTCAGATCTGTTATCAAATCGAATTTATTTGATTCATTAAGATTTCAAATCGGATCGAATCAAATCTGATCCGATTCGATAGTTATCGAATCAAATCCGATCCGATTCGATAAGGACTCAAAATCTGATCGAACCAAACAAGTCCACTCTTATCGAATCGAATCGGATTTAGATTTGATCCGATCCGATCCGAATCCGATAATGCCCACCCCTACCAAAACCTAGCTCAATAATTCATTATTGTCCATGCGATATATATTTAACCCAATTTTTAATTTAAACTGATGTTGGATACCCTATTCCCAACCAAACACCAAGAAAAAATTGACGTATTAAAAATTTATCAAGGGGCTCATTAGTAAAAACAAATTTTAAGAAGGATGAGATCACGAGAATGTCATTCTTTCATTGTACAATAAAATATTAATTTATATTTTATTATATTATTCTGACAGCCTGTTAACTAAATTGCTCTGATTAGTTTTGAATTAAATATGAGGTCTTCGATTCAAATTACGTTGGAAGTGGTGGTTTAGATACTAATAAATAGATGATGTTAAATAGATATAAAATAATTTCAAAGTTGACATCCCCCACCAATGAAATTCAAATCTAATGCAATTTCTTTATTTCGATGAGTTTTTTTCGTGAAACACAAAGTTATTAGTGGGCAGGTATTCTCTAATTACTTTATTCATTCATGGAGCTAGAAATTAAAATTTATTAAGAGGGCAAATTAATCATAAATAATAAGTTTATGAGGTTTAAAATTAACTTGAAAAATACTAAATAAATAATTAAAAAAAAAACAGTAATTGTACATATGACCAAGACCCATTGATTTTACAGGCCTCTGCCTCCTACTTCTAAGAATATTCACATAGCATTGGGTTAAATTTTCATAGTTAAACAAATTTTTATTTCGTCAATGTAACTGATATACATTGAATTACTAAATGATAGTAGTTAAAGTCAATGTAAAATTCCGTTGTATAATTGCACCAACTCATGGTCTTTGTTGGATCATCGGATAAGTATTTGGTAATCAAGTTATTTTTATCTTCAATCATGTTTATTGACCGCTTTAATTACAGTCTTTTTTTAATCCATTTAATTGGCAATTGTTGAATTTGTCTTTAATTTCATATATCAATCTCAACCTTATTTATATTAGTAGTTAGACTTGTTGAATTTCGTCGCGAATTCGTTCGTCACACAAAACAATCGACAATCAAGAACGCAAGATTTTTACCGTGGTTCACCGGAAAAATCCCGACTACATCCACGTTGAACTCCGGAACAAGGAGCTCGCTGCATTAATCACTTTCAAGATTACTCAAGAATCTTGAATCCATTTTACAAATAATTTCCCCAAATCACTCAATGAACCCTAATCTCTAAAAGTGTCTATCTCTCAAATTCCCAATTGAAAAATCACACTAATTTGGACTAGGAACAAGACTTAACACTTAGCCAAAAAATAGGAGACAAATATGAGTAAAACAATTAATGAAACCTTAACTAATTCTCAACCTAAGCACCTTTTATATATGACGAGCAAATTGATGTAATTGGGACAACGACAAGAATTGCGCCACGTGTCCCTTATCCAACGGATGGATAAATGCTTCACATTTTACAATCTCCACCTTGAAGCCAAACAACATCCATCACTCCCAACCATATACAAAGACACATTAAGGCCAAGATAGCACAGCAAACTCACCTACTACCATCATTGTTCATGTCGGCTGCGAGGTCAGCCAACCCCCACATGCAACAACTTCATGCAGTGGGAGAGTTTGGTAGCAAGCGCAATTTTTGTCCCCATGTCAGATGGGTTATCTTCAGTTGGAACCTTCTTAATCTCAATCTTACCACTTGAGATGATTTCCCGCACAAAGTGATACTTCACGTCCACATGCTTGGTCTCTCATGATGTACATGATTCTTGCTCAAATGTATTGCACTCTAACTGTCAGAATACACAACTGTCTTACCCTGCAGCTGTTGTATTTCGGTTAAGATACCCTAAAGCCAAATGGCTTCCTTGAACACATCAGTTATGGCTATATATTCCGCTTCGGTAGTTGAGAGTGTAACCATCGGTTGCAGGCTTGACTTCCAGCTGATGCAATTTCCACCAAGTGTGAAATAGTAAGCTGTAGTTGACTTTCTCGAGTCTATGTCACCTGCAAAATCAGAATCAACATACCCTACCAAGTCTAAAGCGTTAGATTTGTTAAAGCATAAGCCATAATCAACAGTTAGTATTTAGTATCTTAACAACCATTGCAAAGCACTCCAGTGTGCTCCACCTGGATTAGACATAACCTACTCAATAAAGATACAGCGTATGACAAGTCAGGTCTAGTACTAATCATGACATACATCACAGAACCTATAGCATTTGCATAAGGTAAATTCTCCATTTTACCTATTCGCAGGACTTTGTGACTTAGACAAAATAAAGTGACTCGCAAGAGGCTGACTAACAGGTTTACAGCCACTTACCCCAAATCTAGAAGCTACATTTTGCAAATATGTGGACTGATGTATTTTAAGACAATTCTTACCTCTATCTCTATCAATGGTCATACCTAGGATTCTCTTTGCACTACCTAGGTCTTTCATGTCAAACTCACTATTCAACTGCTTCTTAAGTTTGTTAATAACATTCATTGATTCAGAGATTAGAAGCATGTCATCAACATACATAACAAATACACATGACATTTTTCATCATGCATGAAATAGAAGCAACTATCATATTTACCCCTCATGAATCCAATACTAAGCACAAAAGTATCAAATCTTTATACCATTGCCTAGGTGACTGTTTAAGACCATATAAGGATTTATTAAGCAGACAAACATACTCAGGATGGTTTTTATCAATGAAACCCGCAGGCTGAGACATGTAAATTTTCTCTTCTAATTCCCCATGTAGAAAAGCAGTTTTCACATCCAATTGTTCCAATTCAAGATTATATTGCACTACTAGAGCTAACATCATTCTAATAGTTTTAAATTTAACTATAGGTGAGAAAATTTCATTATAGTCTACCCCTTCCCGTTGAGTAAATCATTTTGCTACAAGTCTGGCTTTAAACCTAACAGGGTCACTAGACAGTAGTCATTCTTTGACCTTAAACAGCCACTTACACTCAACCAACTTCTGGTTTTTAGGTTTAGGAACTAAAGTCCAAGTTTGGTTTTTCCTAAGAGAAGACATCTCCTCTTCCATGGCCACTTCCCATTCAAGTTTATGGGTGGACTTTAACACCTCTCCTAAGCTAGCAGGCTCAATTCCATTAATTTCATGACTTGATATTAATGCACAGAAATACAAATCATTAGTTGAGTAGTCATACCTGGTAGGAGGCCTTACCTGCCTCCTACTTCTGTCTCTTGCTAGCTGGTAGTTGGCCAATGTGTCTTGTGGTGTTTCATCATGCTGCTCAGTTTGATCCAGTTGATCTACTGTGTCATCTTCACTTTGTTCTTGTATATCTTCTACTTCATTTCTGTTTTCCTCAGGGTTATTTCTCATGGGCTGGGTGTCCTCAAATGTCTCCGTGCCTGACATGTCACCAACTTGATCAGCGGTCCTTGATGTCCCTGGCTCCACCTGCATCTGAGCTCCACCTGCAAGATCAAAATCTGCTAGATCCTTTTCTAAGGCACCTACATTCTTGTTAGTAGATTTACAAGGAAAACAAAGTTCATTGAATATAACATCCCGACTAACTATGATTTTGACTCCAGGTGATTCCCTTTCCCATAATCTATACCCTTTAGTCCCTTCTTGATATCCTAGGAAAACACACTTGATTGACCTCGGTTCAAGTTTACCTATGGACTGGTGAGCATAAGCTTCACAGCCAAATACTCTAAGGTGGGCAAGCTTCTGAGCCCTACCAGACCAGATTTCTTCTGGTGTCTTAAACTGAACGGAACTATTGGGGCTCAGGTTAACTAAATGAGTAGCAGTATTAAGGGCCTCACCCCAGAAAGGCCTTGGAAGTTCGGAAGAAAATAAAAGACATCTGATCTTTTCTAATAGGGTTCTATTCATTCTTTCCGCAACTCCATTCTGTTGAGGGGTGTTTCTAACAGTCCTATGTCTCAGGATACCCTCACTAGTATAGTATTGATCAAACTCAGTATTACAAAATTCTAAGCCATTATCAGTTCTCAAGACTTTCACTTTGTTACTAGTTTGATTTTCTACTAACACTTTCTATTCTTTAAATTTAGTCAAAGTTTCATCCTTTGATTTTAGTAAGAATGTCCATACATTCCTACTGTAGTCATCAACAATAGAGAGAAATTATTTCTTACCCCCATGAGTCTGGACCTTTGCAGGTCCCCATAGATCACAATGTAGATACTCCAGACTCGCCTTTGACAAGTGAATTCCAGTTGAGAATCTCTGTCTGTGCTGTTTGCCCAACACACAGATCTCACAAAACTCAAGTGGCTTCAACTGGTCATTTCAAATTGTCCCTGCTTGCTGAGTACCTGCATTCCTTTCTGGCCTATATGGCCAAGTCTCAAGTGCCATATATTAGTCATATCAACATTAGAAGTTAAAGCAGAGAAATGGATTTTTTCCGAGAATACATGTTGGCCATTTAGAACATACAATCCGTTTCTTTTTATACCAGTTAGGATTAGTTTATTACCCTTAGATATGTGCATGTTTCCTTTGTGTGCTTTATATGTGAACCTAATTCATCTAGTGTTCCTAGTGATATCAGGTTTCGTTTCAGGTCAGGTACATATCTAACGTCAGTAAGTATCCTAACTTTACCATCATGAAGTTTAAGTGTTATGTCCCCAACTCCTGTATCCTACAAGTATTGTCATTACCCATATACACAGTGCCTTGGTCAGAATTTCTAAAGTTGACAAACCAGTCCCTATACGGACTCATGTGAAAGGACACCCCGGAGTCCAGAATCCATTCTCTACTAATGTGATCACTAGACACAGTCAATGCCTCAGATAGGCACATCGACCCCTTTTCGGCAGCCACAGTAGCGCTGCCTTCATTTTTCTGTTCCCTAATGAACTTATAACAATTCCTTTTAAGGTGTCCCATCTTCCCACAATGATAGCACTTCTTGTCACTATTCTTATTCTTATCCTGTTTATTCTTTTTCTTCCCTTTAGGTTCTTGGTTATTAGTTGATGATTATTCGGACCATTATATTTCCTTTCATTTTTTCCTTTCACGAATAAGTTCGCTCTCCTCTCCTACTGATTCTAAGTTCTAGCTCTCTAGCCCTTATACTAGATATCACAAGTCTAGCCTAGGTACAACTCATGTGTACTGTAGAGAGTTCTTAACGACACTATATTCTTCAGGCAGTGCATTTAATAGAATCATAGCTTCGCTAGAGTCTCCTAGGGCTTGGTCAGTTCCTTTAAGGATTTGAGTCATTTTCGTGAATTCATCCAAATTATCATCTATCGACTTATTAGTATCCATCTTGTAATTAAACAAATTTCCCTTTAAGAACACTAAATTTGGAGCATAAACAACAGAATAAAGAGATTCGAGTTTACCCCAAGTTGAATGGCCGTGTCCATTCCATCAACCTTTCTGATGACCGAATCTCCAGGTGAGGAAAATCAGGTTGTAAGCCTCTTCCAGGATTTCGTCCTTCGCTTCCTTTTCCATCTTCAGCCATTGCCATTTTTCTGGATCGGTTCCAGCGCCAAGGCCACCTTATGGTGAGAAGCAAAACCCTCATTTTCTTCTTCCAAGTGGTGAAATCCCATTTTCCGTCAAATATTCCAATGTCGAGTCTCATAGTAGACATTTCTATTTCCTTTGACCCAGACACTTAATCGGCAATTCAGAGACTTGCTCACCCAAACACCAATCAGCTATACATACCCAAACTGCATAAGCACAATTCGGCTATACACAATTCAATCTACCTTAACACACTTCGGCAGAACACAACCAATCTGCCAAACAAGACAGAATCCAAATCTCCCAACAAGACTTACAACACACACAGGCCACACTTTCAGAGTATGTTTTTGAGCCCTAGTTCGGCAGCTACAAAGCTAAGTATCTCGAATTTGCAAACTGATTCTCAATTCTTGTTCGGCTAATGCTCGGGCAGAGGTTTTGTTGACAAATTTAAGGTTGTGTGTTTGGCTAACCTCAGAATCTTAGATGCCCCGTTCAGGTCTTCAAACCGCACAGATCTGGGTCGACTGATCTAATTCGGTAACTCAGCCGTGCGTTGTTCCTTTCGTAGAAAAACCTTTATCGGCAGTTTGCACCCAGGGGATTTCAGTCGTCTATGGACCTGGGCGTTTCTTTGTTCGTCCAATCTTGGTCTTGATCGGTTGTGTCAGTGATTGTTTTCCAGTCTTGATCGATCGTTTCTGTTTTGTGGCTGTGATCTCTAATCTTGTTTTCGTATTCTTGATCGGCAGTTTTTGCTTTGCTCCAATCTCTCTGAGTTCTTGATTTTGGTTGATCTTTGTTTTTCTATTGCTTTCGTCGATAGCTCTGTTCTCTAATTGATGAGTTTTGTTGCCCTGCGTCTCTTGTTTTACTGTGTTCTTCAAGTGATCAAATCTTGTTGCCCTTCGTCATTTTTGCCGTCGTGACTAACGTGACAAAAAGAAATTAGGGATTTTCTTTCGTCCCCTGTTTTTGGCTGTGATCTTCTCCCACACCGAATGAAGAAGAGGCCCCGTCTCTGGGCTTTGATCTTCAGTAAACCAATCAATCTTTTCTTCGGCCCACTGGATCTTCTTTCAAAAGAAAAAAAAAGCTATGATACCAATTGTTGAATTTCGTCGCGAATTCGTTCGTCACACAAAACAATCGACAATCAAGAATGCAAGATTTTTACCGTGGTTCGTCGGAAAAATCCCGACTACATCCACGTTGAACTCAGGAATAAGGAGCTCGCTGCACTAATCACTTTCAAGATTACTCAAGAATCTTGAATCCGTTTACAAATAATTTCCCCAAATCACTCAATGAACCCTAATCTCTAAAAGTGTCTATCTCTCAAATTCCCAATTGAAAAAATCACACTAACTTGGACTTGGAACAAGACTTAACACTTAGCCAAAAAATAGGAGACAAATATGAGTAAAACAATTAATGAAACCTTAACTAATTCTCAACCTAAGCACCCTTTATATATGATGAGCAAATTGATGTAATTGGGAAAACGGCAAGGATTGCACCACGTGTCCCTTATCCAACGGATGGATAAAAGCTTCACATTTTACAAGACTCTTTAATTATTTTTTTATATTTAATGGCGGATACAAAATCATTTAATTATAAAATCTCTCTGAAAATGTCAATTGTAGTTATCAAACAAATTAAATAATATAATCCTAAAATCTCTATGAAAATGGCAATAGTAGATCATGCGATAAATTTTGTAATATCGTACCGTAGACACGAGCAATCTAGTATATGTGTGTATATATATTCTTGCGTATATGTATATCGTATGTATATATATAGAATTTATCTTTAATTTCATATACCAATCTCAATCTTATGTTGGGAGACTCTTTAATTGTTTATTTATATTTAGAAAATGTCACCACTCTTTACTTTTGAACTAGATAGCTTTTGAGTATGAGTTAAGTCAATGAACTTTTAAATGATATGAGAGTTAGATTCATATATTAGTGGACTCACATGATTAGGGATGGTAACGGGCCAATATATATATAAGTTTGACCAATACTTGGCCCCTCAATTAACAAGTTTGAAAATTTATCCAGTACTAAATTCTAAAATATGACGAACTTTCGTATGGATCTCTGATCATCTACGCATTTTACCTCTATTATAATAGGATATAAATACCTATACCCGGCTTGTCCAACTGGCATGAATATAAAATTATATTTTTACCCATCTCTAACATACCGAGTCCTATATTACCCCATCTCCACGTGAACCTTGCAATCCCTACACAATACCCTACCATGTGAAATACTAGGCAAAAAGACCTGCGAGCAGGTCTTGAACTAATTTTTGAATATAAAATTTAACACTATTTAAAATACGAAAATACCATCAAAAATTTCTATCAACAATACCTCAAATTCCGCCGATAATATGAGTGTTATCGGTTGAACACCAACAAAAAAAAATGCATTATTAAACGGGTTAGTCGTCGCTCAATATTTACCGACGAATCCCATCACTAATTTATAGGTAGCTTGCGACAAAATATTTAAAAAATATAACCAAACAGTAGGCTCATCCCAGGAAAAATTATATTATGTTTCGTGTGTATGTATAATCTCTTTCACAGCAGTTAATGATGATGATGATGATGATGATGATGATGATGATGATACCAACAACAACAACTCTTGGCTAATTTTTAAGTGGGAGTTAGGTTCGTGGGATTCTATATATATGTTATGATATCCAAACTTACTTTTGTGAGCTCTAAAAAATTGCCACGTGAAAAGGACCATGTTAAAAGACTAGATTGTACGTAGGAAAAATAACCTGCATCGGCTAAGGAGTTGTTCATATAAGTGATGGCAATGCTCAAGTCTCGAGTTAGTTTTTGAGAATAAGTTAGGCACATAGGCTTGAAGATAGTATAAAAGGCAGACCCGTGCATAAATAGGTACACACTATCTTATTACATAGTAAGAATTGGTCATAAAGAACGATCAACATATGATAGGAATTATGAAAAATATCTCATTGAGAATAGTTGATGGACTGAAATATAAATGATTGACAACTCTCTATTCTTAAATTAACTTTTGAATATAAGTTAGGTCTATAGTCTTCTAAATAGTACATTTCAGAATCAGACTCACAATATCTTATCATATGACAAAGATAAAATATGACTTACAATATCTTACCACGTGACAAAGATAAAATATGACATCACTCATATATGAATTTTCCTCGAATACCATATAAAAATTCATATATCTCAATTCCACTCAAAACTTAGTTCAATAATTGAGAGTTACACAAACTTTATAATCCAATATTCAATCTCTAACGGTTGTGAGATAATATTTTATCAAACACCAAAATAAAAATTGAGGTGTTAAAAATTTATTAAGGAGCTCATTGGTGAAACATATTTTAAGAACGATGAAAAAGTAATTATCTCATCGTACAATAATAAATTCTGACAGCCTATAAACTAAAATTGTTTGATTGGTTTTAAATTAAATATGAGGTCTTAAACTCTACTTACATTGGATGCGGGGACTAACAGAAAATAAATCATGTTCCCACGACCTTAATCAGATTTAATATAATTTCAAAGTTGATATCTCCCACCAATGAAAATAAAAATGTAATATAATATCATTATATCGACGGGTCTTTTTCATGGATCGATAATTATTACTGGCCAGGTCGTCTCTTATTTCTTTGTTCATGCTAACCTCAGATTCCATATTCTTCTAAGAAGGGTCCCATGGCGTTGGATTAATTCTTAATTATTAGACAAATTTTAGTTTAATTAATGTAACTTGATTTACGTTGAACTTACGTGCTATCATTTGGTAATCATTCATAGACCTCAATAATTAAAAGCGGAAAATTAGCCAAGCGAAATGCATAATTCTCATTATTTTAAAATTAAGCTAAATCTCCTCATGTTTTATAATAAAATTAAAAATATTTATCCCAAAATCCTATTTTAAGGAAGTTTTGCTTAATTTTAGAATATTAATGAAATTTTTTTCTCGAAATATAAGCGAGTTTTGTTATTTATGATAGAGGATCGTGGGCTGAAACTCACACGCAAGTAAAGTGAAATTAGCAGTACAATAAGAGAAGTTTAGACTATCATAAATTTTAACAAAAAATAAAGTAATGAGATATAAATTTAACGTGGTAAAACCTTCAATACGAGGGAACATTTATGGCAAATGTAGAAGTATTTCACTATAATAGAAAGAATTTTACAATCTCTCTCTAAGCCAAGAAGTGAATAATCTCACACTCTCTTAAAATATGAGAATTACAACTATTTCACAAACTCTTAAGAAGAAACTATATTTTATCTCTTAGAATATATCACAAACTCTTAAGAAGAAAATATATTTTCTCTCTTAGAATGTACATGATTTGGTTGGGAATGAGATTAAGAAAATAATAAAATTAAGTTTCTATTTATAGATTCACTGTCCAATAGTGAATTCTAATTTTTTATTATTTTTTAAGCATATGGGACCCATCACATATTTAATTATTTTTCTTTAATCATTTTCACCTTTCGGTGCACCAATCATTGACTTCTAATAATTTATCCCCAATTAAAAGTAATTATATTAAGTAATATTCCTTTTTATAATTACAACGACCTTACTTTTTTGTTTAATCTTTTGATAAGCATTTGATAATTACATTTATTTTGTCTTTAATCATATATATTGACTGCCTTAATTATAGTCTTTGTTTATTCAATTTATTATCAATGGTTTGAATTAGTCTTTGATTTCATTATTGATCTCAATCTTAATAATATCTTATGTTCGTAGACTCTATTTATTTATTTATTTATTTTGTTCACATGAAATCAGACAATGTGTTTGATTTATTTAATTTTTAACCGACTTAGCTTCGTCTTTCTTTAATCGCTAATATACTATATTTAATTTGACCAGACCTAGCTAAGTATTCACTAATGCCAACTTTGATTAATTAAATTCATTAAATCATATTCCATCAATAAGGCCAACTAGATATTATTATAATCATGACTTTAAATCTTTAATTATATCATTGTTAAACTGTTTGGTAAGTACTTGTTAAAGAAAGACTTGTGTGTGTATATATATATATTATAATCATGACTTTAATCTTGTCATTGTTAAATTGTTTGGTAAGTATTTGTTAAAGAAAGACTTGTGTGTGTATATTATTGGTATTTTTTTATAGGGATGGTAAAACGAATCAACGAATTGAATTTGTATCGAATTCTAAACGAATCGAATCGAATCGAAATGTGATGAATTCGTATTCGATTCGTTTATTAAACGAATCCTAATATCATGATTCGTATTCGATTCGTTTATTAAACGAATCGAATAAGAATATTCGTTTAGTCATGATATTATTTAATATCATAATTTATCATAATTGATTTACATTATTTCTTCATAAATATATACATATAAAATATGTAATTAATATATTTATTAAAAATATCTTACCATATATTAAAAATATTATTTTTTTCTATGGTAATTAGTTATAATTTCTCGAATCTTAACTGAAAAATAACAATACCTAGTAAAAGAAAATAATAAAACGAATCCTAAACTAATAAACGAATCCATGAACTTAAATTTGAATTGACTCATTTATTAAATGAATCTATTTTTTCAAACTCGTATTCGAAATAAAACGAATCGAATCGAACGAATAAACGAATCCTGACCCAAATTGCTACCCATAATTTCTTCAATTGTTTTAAAACTTGTTGCTTAATCATGATCTTTAATCATCTTATCTTATTGGTGTCTGTCTGGTATTTCATTAGCTTCCCAATAGATCAATTATTTTGGGGTCTATTGAGTAGACTTGGCCATCGGTTCGGTGCGGTTTCGAATCAGAATCGAATCATCCGATTTCTAATTTCATGTTTGTAGATCCAGAATCGAACCGGCGGTTCCGGTTTGGTCCCAAGTTTTTTTTTAAAAAATTTAATTAAAATTTTTTAAATGGATTTCAAATTTATTTGAAACTATTAATTTGAATTTATATTATATTAAATAAAAACTTAAATTAAATATAAAATAAAAGAGTTTGAACTTAAATTTTTTAAAAACTTAAATTGCTTACGTATCATTTAGGGGTGAAAAGAATCAAAGTTCACATAATTCTATTATATTTTTTAGATAGTCCCCGTTACAATTATTACTAATCATCATCATGTGTTTGTTGTTGATCATTCAGTTCATGTTCCACTTGCACTTGTAGATGTATTTTCGAACAAGTCTTTAAAATCATCAAGGGCATCTTCTTGTTGCCTCAAATCAGTTCGGGTCCAATCATCCACATATGTTGTTGTTTCTAAAGTGTTTGGATGTAATAAAGACCTTTTCACTCCAAAATATTGCTTCATAAGCTGAAGGATTGTTCAACCACAACGACTGAAACATGTGCTGCTAGAACCTCTTTAGCAATAATTGATAAAAAAAAAAGATATACATTTTTGATGTCGGTTCCACCAGTCAAGTACTTGAAAATTTTTACTTACTAAACTTTCAGAAGGAAACTCGAAATTAGTAGATAAATAATCTAATCTCGGGTTGTTAGACTTGCTATCCTTCTATTTTTTATTTCGTTGTAGTAACCACGATTACCATACTAAGTTTTGAATGTATTACAGGTTCGCTAATATATTATCCTAATGATTACAAATTATATTTACTAACATAATAATTAAATAAATCTATTAAATCAATTTATTCCATCTATTATAATTCTAATATTAATTTCATCATATATTCCTAAAAATATATAGTAAGTTTGTGGGTCACTACTCAAACCTCCTAATTTAAATATAGGATAAAAAACTATGGTAATAATATAAAATAATGAAATGTCTTTAAAATAAGTCAATCATTTTCTATTCATAACAACAATAACTTCAATTAAAATAATATCATTAATATTTGAACTTTCAGCGTGCTCATATAGAATACCAAGAAATAAATTTATTGTAAGATAATAAACTTCACTAAAAATCTTTTTAGCATCATTAAAAGCTTTTAAAAGTTCTAAGTTTTTTTTGCAAATATTTCATTGACTAGGAAAAAAGTGTTATATGTTGAAAAAAACTACATAATTCATCTTTGTATTGAAAAACTTGAGTTAAAGAAAATAAGTTGAATTCCAACGAGTTGGAACATCTCGTGAAAATTTTACCGATTTTATATCATTTAATTTACAAAACTTGGCCCATTCTCTCTTGACATTTGAATATGACCAAATACAATTAAGTGCAATCTTAATAAGATTAATGCGATGTTTAAAAAAAAATCATATCATCTTGAACACATAAATTAAGGACATGGCATATACAACGAACATGAAAAATTGACCCCCCAAATTTGGTTGACATATTCCTTTTAAATCTCTAATTGAAGCAGTATTTGCAGATACACTGTCAAAACCAATTTTTTAAAATTTTACCTAATAAACCATATTTATCAAAAATTACTTTAATCATTCTATAAATATTTTGTGCAGTATGATGCTCATCAAAACTCTAAATGCAATAAGTCATTTTTCATGTTTCATAATGCATTAATCCAATGACAAGTCACACTTATGTATGAGTGTTTTTGCCAATAGTCACTCCAAATATCAGATGAAATAAAAAGACGATGTTTAATATACTAAAATATTTCATTTAAAATAATTTTACAATCTTTGTATAATTTAAAAATTTATCATTTTATTGTATTTTTAGGCATTTTACTGGCAGAATGATTTAAATCATTTCAAACATAATTAGTAAAAATAATTTTTTCACCAAAACTTAAAGAAAGATATACCATACAAGTAAATTTAGTAAATTCTTCTATATTTTTAGTATTAGAATATTTAAATAAATCTAAAGAACTCGTACATCTACTAGATGAAGCGTACCTGCCCATTTTAATTTGTGTTGTATCAAGTCCAATTTCGGCGGCATGATATTTATCCAAGTGATTATTCATATTGCCATGACCACCAGTAAATTTATAAAATACACCACAATAGTTGCATATTACTATTGAACCTTTATTTTCAGTCTCGACTAAATGAAAATGAATTTTGAAAATATCAAAAGATCAAGACTTAACTTATCTTCTTCGTGTAACGATACTTTGGCCGCTCTCTTGGGTAGGCACGTTGGACATGATGTTCTCATATGAGCTTGCCATTTTTTGTTAATATTTAAGAATTTCAAAATTAAATTAATATGCGAAATTGAAGACGAGAGAATTGAGAATGAGAGAATTAAAAAAATTGAGAGAATTGAGAATTAGTGTGTTGAAAAAAAATGAATAATGACCCTTATTTCTATATTTTTCAATTATTTTTGTGATTCCTGAATTGGTCATAAAAGTAGTTGTTTTATTAATATTATTAATGATAATTTAGTAATTAAATTTTATAAAAAAATTCAATTGAAGGCAGTAGGGTGCTCCTTACTGGCTGGCCGTTGGGCCAAAAAGTTCCAACTTGAACAGTACGGTTCCGGACGGTTCCAATAATTTCGGTTTGAACCGTTGAAACTGTCCGGTTCTATTTGATTCGGCTAGAATAGAAATCTAACATAACCGAACAAAATCGATTCTGATTTCGATTTTGGAATCGGAACCGATCGGTTCCGATCAGTTCGGTTTTGATTCCAAACTGGAACCATGACTGAGTCTACTATTGACGGCCTGCCTTTTTTTTAGAAGATTCACATAAAAAGTAGCACCGCATACCTTCTGAAGGTTATACTTGTTGGACAATTATGACCCATAGTATCACTATTTGTAAGAGACATGGTGTTTTTGTACAAATTAACTATGTGATAAAGGAAATTGCTATTTTATCATTTTGTAATTGGATTACTTGGATATATAAATGATAAAAGTCCATATTGTTAAATCGTATTAATAAGATATGTGACAATATTAATCCACGAACGGTTTAATCTTTAAATATCCATAGTCGTAGTATTATCGAGACTGTACATCGATAATGCAGAATAGACCAGTATTACACTTGTGCGCGTTATGGAAGCTTAACGGCATAGTTCTCATATATTTAAGTATTGGATACTTATGCAAGTGTGATAAGAGGTTCTGTTAGTCGTTGGACCGGGAACAGTTTCGCTTTGGATAAACCCATCAGAGTCCCATTTATATTATGACTATGTGTCTATGGGAATCCGAATCAGGGTAGGTGTATGTGGTCTTTAACCTGAGACTTACATCGCTAATACTTGCGACAATCAGTATACTTTGATTTTGGTCGTCCAGAATTTTAACTGGTTCAGTGTACGCCTCTACTGAGTTTACTGAGAATCATAGTGTATTGGGTGTGATGTCAAGATAGGAGTATCACTTCAGTCATATGAAGATGATGATCACGCAGGATACGGTATTGGTACTCTTAAATACTGCAGCTATCGGGATAATATGACTAGGTCATAATTATCCGATTACAGAGACTAGTTACGCGAGATCTGATAAATGCTTGGTACGGGAAAAACATAATTCCAACCCTAGGCCTAGCATGTGACATCTGATACTGGATCGTATTACGCAATACTTAGTATACTACGCCTGATACAGATTATATATTCCTCGTTGAATATTTCTGGAGAATTGGGTAGGCACAGTGCTTTATTAGAAGCCAACCATGTCTTGTAAATAGATGAGAATGTGGTACGGGGTACGCACGTGTTCGGATAGTCTGATAACCGTATTTACTGCCAACATATCCAAGGATATCTTGGGTCGCTTCCCAAAGATTCACCAATGATATTTGACTCGAACAGAATTAATCTGAGATTAATTATGAGAGAGAAAATTAATCTGAGATTAATTGCGGTAAGAATTTATCTGGGATTAAATTCGTCTAGAAGAGAGAATGCGATTAATTCAAAATTAATCGATTAAATAATATATTGGATATATTAATTGAAATTGGATTTCAATGCGGAATTAAAATTGGATTTTAATTCGGGCGAACGAATTAATTTGGAATTAATTCGTTAGCGTTTTTCGTAATAATTTTACTGGGCATTATTATTTAATTAAATTGGATTTAATTACGTCGCGATGGAAAATTCGTTTAATCGGATTAAACGAACCCAGGCCCAAAGTGTGTTGTGTAAGCCAACTAAAATTTGAATTTAAAGTGGTGGGACCCACTTTAATTATATCAATATTTTGACATGTGATGGAAGTAGTTGGAATAGTGATTGGATTATTTATTTCACACAGCACACAAGTTTGACTCACTATTCACCATCTTCTCTCTTCCCTCTCTAGTGGCCGATTGTTTCTCCTCTCAAAGGGAAAATTTTTCTTCAAATTTTTCTTAAGATAACACTTAAAGGAGTTGAACAAGGTGATAGAGAAACTCACCCAAGAGTTTGGAACTCATTTCAAAGCTTGGAGCTTCTACATCCATTGGAGTTTTTTGAAATTTCTCATTCGTTCATTGTAAGTATTTCCGCAACTTACTTGATTTATTCATACTTTAGTCTTGTTTAGAGATCCTTGGCATATGTAGGACACACTAACAATGGTATCAAGAGCTCATCTAAACTTGATTAGAATTCTAGGGTTTATGGAATTTAATTTGGGGATTTTTCTTGGAGCATGTATTTTTCCAAATTGATTATTTGGTTATGGTTGGATGATGATAACTTAGAGTTATGCAAATTGGATTTGTGAAAAAAAATGATTGGATCAAAATTTCCCTAATTATCTTACCTTGGCCGAAACTTACCCTTGAATATGCTCATGGTGATTTTTTAAAATTTGACAATTGGATATGTTAAATGCATAAAATGAATATTGATTGTTGATTTAATTGGATTGAAATCAAAATTGGGTGTTATTTCTTACAATTGTCGTGAGTTGAGGCATGTTATAGAATTTATTTTGCTTCAATTTATGTTGGACATGAATTGAAATATTGAGCATGATTAATTGGATTAATTAATATTTTGGAAATATTAGATTAATTGATTAATTATGTTAATTACACTTTAATTGAATTAATAAGATATTTGGAATATTGTGTTAATTTAATTTGTTGTATTTGGGCTAATGGGCTTGGTTGGGCCAAGTATGATTTTGGACAATTGGGTTGGATCCAATTGGGCTTAAAACCATTTCCATAAAGTCCAAATATGACTTTTGGGCCTTTAAAAATTTAATTGTGCCTAAATTGATTTTTGGCATAGGGTGATTCCTAATTGGGCATTGGCATTTTGGGTTTGATTCATAATGGCCAAAGTCTATGCCTAAAGAATTAATTGAAAGCCCATTGGACTTTAATTGAATTGGCATTGGATGCTAATTGGGCATTTGAGACCCAATTGGATTGGATTTGGAATCCAAGTCCAAAAAGACACTAAAATAAGTGTAATTATTTAATTTGGAATTAACATGAATTAGTATTGGATACAATTTAAATTGGATTTAAAATTATAGTTCGATATAATTCAAGAATACTTAATTTGAGTATTTATTCTTAAACGAGTTAGACTCGTGCAAATCAAATCGTTGTATGAACATTGGATGGTCATTAATTGAAGATTAATTAATTGGATTAGATTAATTGACAATATGCTTTGTGTGAATACTTGAATGTATTGTATGAATAATGTATATCAGATGGATATTAGTTGGGTGGGGGTAATTTTGGAAATTGTTGTAAATATAGTATTTATTAAATTGGACTTGTGTGTCCAGCCTTTCACCTCATTTTCTCTTTGCATTTCTCTTCTCACCAATTCCCTCAATGTAAATGAGGTTTCTTATGTATTATGTAATTGGGTAGAAGAATGTAAAGTGCTAGCGGAAGAGAGGAAATAGAGAGATTTGTTCTAGGAACAAATTGTATTACCATCCACATATCTGTAACATCCCGCCTAGGCCAGGATGCTACCGGCAGGAGACAGGGGAACCCATCTCCATAAGCCTCTGATTCTAACGAAATTTCTGCATGATGTATTCGTAACATCATGCTACCTGGCCTGTAGCCAACATCCAAAAATAACAAAACACAACAATCTATGAACAAAAGTAAATACTTGGCCTCCGGCCAGAACTCAAAATAACACTAAGCTATTACAATACTTATACAAATGAGATACAAGTGCAAAAACCATACAAAGGGCCGTGAGGACCCATAACTCGACCCAGGACTCCCTTGACTGCAGATTGGGGTGATCCACTGTCTTCAAAGTCTTCACCAAACTCCAGCTATTGACCTGCAAAACTACAACTGAAAAGGTGTGAGTCACATTGACTCAGTAAGTAATCATGCAAACATTAACAATCTAATTTTAACTTTATAACTTATATCTGTTCATTCCCGTGTTACTTGCTATTAGTCTTTCCATCTGAATATATATATATATATATAATATATATATATAAATATATCAAATTCTATCTCACAAACTAACAGGTTAAGAACCATTTCACTTCTGTTGTACTACTCTGATTCTTACTTACTTTCTATACTCTTTACTAATCTAGTTTAGATATTAATTATAACTTTCTTTTTTTTCATTATCTTGAAATATCATCAAATCGAACTATTAAAGCCTTAATCCACTATCACTATTCACGATTACATGCATATGTTACCTTTTCATTATGAACTAGCATCCTCACAGTATGTTCTTCCTACGTAAGCAAGCAACTTATACAATCATCCTTGATTTACATGCATTAGAATAAAATCATGCTACTCTGTACTCGTGTCTTATAAGATGCTAACTTTATATGAATATGCGATGCACAAAGTTAACAATATACTCACGAATATGAAGTCATATAATCTTGCATTAATAACATTTATATGCATCTCAAATGACCTCTCAGAGGTGTGATCTATATGCTTATCTTGTGAAATATGCTTTACTCAATATGCCATCCACTTGTATAACTATTACTTTTACGCCTTTTCTGAAAAACCCACATATGAATGTACTAATGCTTTCATGCATGGTATCAACTATATGCATCACAGATGAAATTACTTGAATACATGAAGTATATGCACGACTGGTAAACTTTACTACACTTAACAAACTAAGTCTTTAGAAAATACTTTATGAAAACCCTTCTGAAAGCTCTTTGCTGAAAACTTTATCTTACTCTTTCCTTCTGAAAAAACTCTTTCGGAAAACTGTAACAGGAAACTGTGTTTGAAACTGTAATCTATATCTGAAAACTGTAACTGAAACTTTCTCTGAGTTCTGTATCTCTGAAAATTATTTTCTGAAAATCTGATATTTCAAAACTTCTTTCTGAAAACTGGTATCTGAGTACTTGTATAAAAACTGACGCATGGAGGCGTTACGTCTCGCCGTCCCCCCATACGCCCTAGAGTCAGATATGTAAACCCATGACATTGGGGCGTTACGTCTCGCCGTCCCCCAAAACATGCCATACCTGCCCTAAAACTGGATCTGGGGTGCAGATCTATGCTACCACCCAAGTTCAATCTGGGGTCTAGGGGCGTTATGTCTCGCCGTCCCCCTAGCCCATCTGGAGGATCTGAGAGCGTCCACTCAGTCCTCAACATGTGCACATGTTTCTTAATCCGTCAATTCCGAACAGTATCTCAAGTTACATACTGGGGTGAGGTTTTACCTCATGCCCCGAAAACCATAAAACCAAAATCTGTAACTCAAACTGTAAAACATTTCTGAAATATGATTCTTTTCAAAGCATTTGAAATCTTTCTCTAAAATATTTGAAATTGTTGAAAATGTTGTTATAGTTGGCTCAACTGCTGAAAACTTAAACACACACACACACACATATGCACTTGCATATATGCATTTCTCATGCTTCTCTCTACTCTAGCCATGATTTTCTCTATAATGATCTTACAAACTATAGGCTCAAATATCAACAGAATGCTTGTTCAAACTAAACATGCTAAATTTATCTTACATTCATACATATCTATATTTATCTATATATGCACACATTCAACCATCATAACTTAGCTTACCTTTATAACTTACCGTGCTGGTGGCTCACAAACCATATATTGCATAATTTATATTCATACACACACAATCAAAATTCTTCTACTACATCAAACATCAAATGTAAACGAGTTCCAATATCTTAGTTCTTAAACTGATTCGCTATTTTCTAACTATCTACTTGTACTCAAGAATCTCATATCATAATATTTTATACATTTTCACGCTATGCATATACTGCTCATTTATGCTCTTATCACTTTACATACTCGTATCTTTACTCATGTTGCTAATATTCTTATATGATGCACAATTACAAACTTTTCTTCATAACACTAGTTCATATATGTTTATCTTATTTATAACTCTAATCCCATTCTCTATGGTGTAGTTTCTACATCCCACATACCAAAGTCTTATTAAATTATATTTATGACCTTATTCATATGTTCTTATCTAAATATGCTCACTGGTTTATACCTACATATGTGTCTCTATTCTTCCATATACTCATACTTATCTCTTACTCATACCTCTGCTTATAATTGCTTATTTTTGTCTACATGTGTATTTAACTACGACTGCTTCTTTCTTCCACACTCATCTTTTATATATAAATATATACCTGTTTTATGCAAATACTATACACAATTCTACTACATAACTAATTTCGAACATTATTAAATCTTTTAAGTATTCGAAGCATGAGTTACTTACCTGGCTAAGCGAGTGCCCGCGATCCGGGTCCGATCTTTCAAACAAGTAACAACGCAAGGTTAGTACCGCTATTTGCGGAACTTTCAACTTATCTAAAACAACTACGGGTTTCCCCGGAACACCCGAATCATCTCTGATACTACGATCTAAGCCTCATTACTCTAATACATGCTTACATGCTATTATAAATTAGCTAGATGTGTCATATTCTCATTTTACGCGTTTGCGGCAAGACTTGCGGAAAAGTTTCCGCAAACGCAACAGAAGGGTCTCGAACCCTCCGAACTAATTCGGAAATACTCAATTACCCTCACAATACATTATTTATACCTTAACCATGATTACGGTCTTCCAAGCTCAGTCGTACGAGAAACTCCGTTTTATCGGAAACTCGCTAATTCTACCGGATCGATCAAATCTCATCCGTTTCTCCCCGAATTCTACCACATTAATCGTTTTAACGTATTAAAACATAATCAATTCATTTCATGCTAATTCGCTACACTAAAAAACTACCGGAAACATCCGAATATAAAACTGTAAACTTTAAAATGACGAATTCTAAACTGAGAGTCGTACCAAACTTTCGAGGGCATAATCAGACTCCCATCGGCCATACAAACGTGCTGGTGTGATCGAAATTCTGATCGGAGCTACTGTTCACGTCGGGTTACTATCATCTAAATCTTATTTCCTCGTTTCGCGTGCAACCGGCCGCTGATCGGTGAAATCATTTCCGCATACTCGTAGTACTCATCGAGGGCTTCGATTTGGTAGGTGGCTCGGGCCGTGAAACGAACCGACGAGCCAAAAATATGAGACCCATTGCGCGATGATTTTCCTCCTCCTACCGTCGTTCTGCTCGCCGTTGGCGTCGGCGCCGGCCACCATCGTGATCGTCGTCACCGGAAGATTCTGATGCCGCTGGTACGCCGGCCAGACGCCGGCCGGATCTCTGCCGGTGACCCTCTACCTCTCTCGCGTGCGTGACTTTCCTTTTTTTTTTTTTCTTTTTCTTTGTAAATGATAAAAATAAATACTTAAAATAATAATAATACTAATAACTCAAAATATCACCATCTCCAATTACCAAAATGCCACCCTCTATAAGGGTATTTTCAGAAATCACTAATTCTAAAGCCATTCTGGCGCGATTTTCGGAATGCGTTTAACGCAAAAGTTGTTCGTCTCTGAAAAATGAGTCCAAAGGTTCAAAATTCAACTCAATCGGAGTTCATTTGCAAATTCTGTGGTCAAAACAGTAAACTTTACTTGTATAATAAAAATCGGGTAACTGACCTTTCATCTCACACGTTTTCCAACGCGACGAAAATCCATAATATATTATTCTAACCCATATAATATCACTTGAACTCTTTATTCTTCATCATCATCATGCTCCGAGACTAAAACATCTGTCCGGAAATCTTCTATAACGGTCCCGAAAATCTGGGATGTTACAATATCATTATTAAATTTTATCCCGCCTTATTATGTCTTTAGAATGCATGTTTAAGGGTGTATGATGAGACCTAATCAAAGATAATAAATTGGTTGCCAATTTACGAAAAAATCTTCACTTAAATATTAAGCGTTTTCCTTCCATTGAGTGGTTCTTTCTCAAGATCCAAGATTGACTTTGATTTGTTGGACAAAGTCAAGATTATTGTCCATCGCGGATGTGTTTGAACCACGAAAGCTTTGTTATATATCGCATGTCTTGGGCAGTTATGACTTGTTGGCCAAAGTCAAGGTCACTTCTGTACATTGACATGGATTATGAAGCTTTCCCACTGTCAATAGGTCACGCTTAACTGGAATCATTAAGCTTATTGAGCTAAAGCAAATGCTTAGTTGATTCAGAGGAAAAAAGTTAGGAAATATATTGGATATATGTTTTGGACTTGAAGGTCCATCTACCGGATCTAGGAATTGGATGAGATCCAATTGATCTTAGAGATCTACCTAGTTAAGTTCCATACAACTTGTTGGCCAAAGTAAGGTTGTGTGTTATTTAACGGGATCCTAATCCACTAGGAAACTGGGTTTCCGACTACTCAACAGAGGGTTAGAGGCTCGCCGAAAAATAGTAGGAGGCTCGTATTAAATTTACAATTTCGTTTAATACTTGCCAATGCACTCTCTTTTATAATTTTTCGTCATTATATATATATATATTAGTTGGACTAATATTTTCTATTGTTTTCTTTGACCAGTTGGACTGTATTCAAAATACTCTACTTGTAGTTGGTTATATAGTTGGACTATAGTAACCATTACTTTTTTAGTGTACCCGATATCGTTGATTGGATAGTTGGACTATTGCAATCGAGATGACCGGAAAGATTAGCTTAGGGACATCATCATGGTGACAATATCTTTAACGGCTCTAATTTTTCAAATTGGGAGATGAACCTCAGGATAGTCCTGGGGGCTGAGAAGTTACTCTATGTTATAGAGAAACCTCTCGGGCCTGAGCCCGAAGTTGAGTAGCCAGTGGAGCATGAGTTTTGGAAGACTCATTGTGATGATAACTCTACTGCTCAATCTGTCATGCTTGCCACAATGACTCCTCAATTTCGTCGTCAGAACAAAGGATTGGATCCTTATAACATGATGTTGAAATTGAAGGACCTTCACAGATCTAACCTTAGATCTCATGAGTATGAATTGCAAAAGAAGCTATTTCACTCGCGTATGTCAGAGGGTACATCTGTCGAGCACCATGTGTCACAGATGATTGCTGACATCGAAAAGTTAGATCAGCTGGGCATAACCTTTGAGGCCGAGACTTCTATAGATTTAATCTTACAGTCTCTGCCCGATTGCTGGGGCGGGTTCGTCATGAACTACAATATGATAAACCAAGAAAAGACTCTTGGAGAGTTAATGGTGATGCTAAAAGAAGCAGAGCCAGAGCTTCTGAAGGGCAAGAAGCACGAGGCGCATCTTACTTCGACATCTCAGAAAGCCAAGGCTTGGCCGAAGGCTTCTAGGGGTGTGAAGAAAAAGAAGAAAAATGACAAAGCCAAATCATCACAGTCTTCTGGAAAGACTAAAGACAAATCCCAAGATGTCTGCCTACACTGTGGCAAACGGGGTCACTGGAAGTATGACTACACTGAGTACAAGGAGCACATGAAGGAAGTGAAGAAGGGCAATGTTCCGTCTTCATGTATGTTTGTTATTGAAATAAACATGTCCACTACTGGTTTTAAAAATTAGATTTTTGATTCTGGATGTGGTACTCACATATGTACTGATGTGCATGATCTGCAGATTAGTAGGAGACTGGCTTCAGGAGAGATCGACCTACGAGTCGGAAACGGGACGAGTGTTGCTGTTTTGGCCGTTGGGACCTATGTTTTGAACTTGCCCTCGGGGCATGTAATTACATTAGGTGACTGTTATTTTGTACCTAGTTTGACTATAAACATCATCTCTATATCTTGTTTAACCCGATGCAGGTATACATTTGTATTCCGGAACACTAGGTGTTTTGTATATAAAGATGATATTTTGATATATACAATAGATGTTAATAATGATATTTATATTTTGAATATAAATGAATCTCAAACATATAATATGATAAACAAAAGTCTCAAATTGAGTAACACGGATGAAACTTATCTGTGGTATTGTCATCTGGGACACATTAACAAGACTCGTATATCCACTCTTTCGAAAAATGGATACTTGGACGAATTTGATCCTAATTCATATGATGTCTGTAAATCTTATTTATTAGGCAAAATGCCTAAAACTCCTTTTAGCGGTAAATGTGTACGTGCCACCGAGCTGTTAGCCCTCGTTCATAATGACGTATGTGGGCCTATGTCTAGCCAGGCTAGAGATAGATATGAATACTTCGTAACCTTTATGGATGATACATCGTGTTATGGTTATGTGTATCTTATGAAACACATGTCAGAAATTTTTGAGAAATTCAAAGAGTTTCAACATGAAGTATAAAAAAAACCGGCAAAAATATTAAAATATTACGGTCGGACTGTGGTGGAGAATACTTAAGCAATGAATTTCAAGATTAATTGAAATAGTATAGTATTCTTTCTCAATGGACTCCTCCAGGTACACCTTAATTGAACGGTGTGTCCGAACAGAGAAATCGAACCTTGTTGGACATGGTAAGGTCAATGATGAGTCGCACTAAGCTACCAATTTGCTTCTGGGGATACACATTGAACAGTGCAATACTTATTTTGAATAAGGTTCCGTCAAAGTCTGTTGGACAGACTCCATATGAAATATGGACATGAAATAAATCAGATTTCTCATTCCTGAAGATTTGGGGATGCTGGGCATATGTTAAACGTTTGGATGGTACCAAACTAGAACCCAAATCGGATAAGTGCCGATTTTTAGGTTATCCTAGGGAAACCAAAGGATATTACTTCTACAACCCATAAGATAACAAGATATTTGTTGCTCTTCATGCAGTTTTCCTCGAAAAGGAATTCATAGATGCAGTGATAAGTGAGAGGAAAGTAGAACTCAATGAAAATCGGAGTGATATTGTTCCTGGCACCGACCCCCTCACGGAACACCAACAGTCCATCAGGGATGAGACTGTTCCACAATCTTCTAATACATAAGAACCGCGTAGGTCGGAAAGAGTCAGAAAATAACCTGAGAGATGATTTTCTGTTCTCACCTCATGTAGATATTAATCTTATTAAGGAAGATGAACATGTTACGTAGGAGGAAGCGATACAAGGTATCGACTTTTCTTTATGGCAAGATGCCATGAAATCCAAAATGGAATCCATGTATACCAACCAAGTTTGGACACTGGTTGATGCATCCGAAGATATTAAGCCGATTGGTTATAAATGGGTCTTTAAGAAGAAGACAGACATGGATGGCAACATACAAACGTACAAAGTTAGGCTTGTAGCGAAAGGGTATCGTCAACGACATTGTGTCGATTACGACGAAACCTTTTCACCCGTTGCCATGATTAAATCCATTCGGATAATGCATAATATTGCTGCATATTTCAATTATAAAATATGACAGATAGACGTCAAAATTGCTTTCCTTAACAGAAATTTTTTGGAGGATGTTTATATGCAACATCCTGATATCGTGCCAAAACATACAAACAAGGTTTGCAAGTTAAATCGATCCATTATGGATTGAAGCAAGCATCACGTTCTTAGAACCAATATTTTGATGAGATTATAAAGAGAAAAAAGTCTCATTCAAAATGAAATGATTCTTGTATATATAAGAGGGTTAGTGGGAGCGCACTGACATCCATTGTCCTATATGTTGATGATGTATTACTTTTAGATAATGAAATTCCCATGCTATAATCGGTGAAAGTTTGGCTTTCATTAAAATTCTCTATGAAAGACCTGAGAGAAGCAGCCTTTATTCTGGGAATAAGGATCTACCAGGATAGATCTAGAAAGTTGATTGGACTCTCCCAGAGCTCGTACATTGACAAAGTGTTGAAGAGATTCAACATGAATCAGTCTAAGATGGGGCTGCTTCCAGTGTCACATGGCGTCTATCTATCTAAGGACATGTGTCCTAAAATTAAAGATGAGAGAGATATAATGAGTCAGATCCCGTATGTTTCCGCAGTCAGATCTATCATGTATGCCATGATATGTACGCGACCTGATGTCTCATATGCTTTCATGTGCACTCGCTATCAGGCCGATCCAGGTGATGGTCACTGGATTGCTGTTAAGAACATCCTTAAGTATCTTAGACGAACTAAGAATGCTTTCTTAGTCTACGGAGATGGAGAACTTGAGGTGACTGGGTTCACCGATGTAATTTTCCATACCGATAAAGGCGACTGTAAGTCAAAATCAGGGTACATATTTTGTTTGAACAATGGAGCAGTGAGCTGGAAATATTCCAAGCAAAAGACTGTTGCCGATTTAATAACAGAAGCAGAATACATTGCTGCAGCTGAGGCAGCAAAAGAAGCATTTTGGATCCGTAAATTCCTAATTGGTTTAGGAGTAGTTCCGTTAGCAGCTGAGCCCGTACTTTTATATCATGACAATAACGGGGTTATAGCACATGCTAAGGAACCAAGGTCTCATCAATGATTCAAGCATGTAATTCGACGTTTCCATCTGATTCGTGAGATCATACATCGTGACGATGTGAAGATCGAAAAGATCGCTTCAGATGACAACATTGCAGATCCGCTGACGAAAGCTATTTCTCAGCAAAAGTTTGAGCGACATGTACATAGTTCAGGTGTTAAATACTTGAGTGATTGGCTATGAGCCAAGTAGGATATTGTTGGATAATTATGACCCATAACATCACTATTTGTAAAAGATATGATGTTTTTGTACAAATTAACTATGTGACAAATGAAATTGCTATTTTATCATTTTATAATTGGATTACTTGGATATATAAATGATAAAAGTCTATATGGTTAAATCAGATTAATAAGATATGAGACAATATTAATCCATGAACAATTTAATCATTAAATATCCATAGTCGTAGTATTATTGAGACTGTATATTGATAATGCGGAATAAACTAGTATTACACTTGTGCACATTATGGAAGCTTAAATATCCCTCAGAGTCTCATCGATATTATGACTATGTGTCTATGGGAATCCGAATCAGGATAAGTGTATGTGATCTTTAACCTGAGACTTACATTGATAATACTTGCGTCAATCAATATACTTTGGTTTTTGTCTTCCGGAGCTTTAACAGGTTTTGTGTACGCATCTACTGGGTTTACTGAGAATCATAGTGTATTGGGTGTGATGTCAGGATGAGAGTATCACTTCAGTCATATGGAGATGATGATCATACATGATATGATACTGGTTCTCTTAAATTCTGCAGCTATCGAGATAATATGACTAGGTCATGATTATTTTATTACAAAGACTAGTTACGCGGGATCCGATATATACTTCGTACGGGACATACACTATTCCAGCCCTAGGCCTAACATGTGACATCCGATATTGGATCGTATTACGCAATACTTAGTATACTACTCCTGATACATATTATATATTCCTCGTTGAATATTTCTGGAGAATTGGGTAGGCACGGTGCTTTGCTAGAAGCCAACCATGTTTTGTAAATCGGTGAGAACGTGGTACGGGGTACGAATGTGTTCGGAGAGTCCGATGACCGTATTTACTGCCAACATATCTAGGGATCTCTTAGGTCGCTTCCCAAAGATTCATCAATGACATTTGACTCGAACAGAATTAATCTGAGATTAATTATAAGAGAGAAAATTAATTTGGGATTAATTGCGATAAGAACTTATCTGGGTTTAAATTCGTCTAGAAGAGAGAACGCGATTATTTCTAAATTAATCGATTAAATAATTTATTCGATATATTAATTGAAATCGGATTTCAATACAAAATTAAAATTAGATTTTAATTCGGGCGAACAAATTAATTTGGAATTAATTTGTTAGCGACTTTCGTAATAATTTTGCTAGGCATTATTATTAAATTAAATTGGATTTAATTACGTCGCGACGGAAAATTTGAATTTGAAGTGGTGGGACCCACTTTACTTACATCAATATTTTGACATGTGATGGAAGTAGTTGGAATAGTGATTGGATTATTTATTTCACACAACACACAAGTTTGACTCATTATTCATAATCTTCTCTCTTCCCTCTCTAGTGGCCGATTGCTTCTCCTCTCAAAGGGAAAATTTTTCTTCAAATTTTCTTAAGCAAGCACTTAAAGGAGTTGAACAAGGTGATAGGGAAACTTACCTAAGAGTTTGGAACTCATTTCAAAGCTTGGAGCTTCTACATACATTGGAGTTTTATGAAATTTCTCATCCGTTCATTGTAAGTATTTCCACAACTTACTTGATTTATTCACACTTTAATCTTGTTTAGAGATCATTGGCATGTGTAGGACACACTAACCATACTTGGATCACCAAAATCTTACCTACGTGAGAGACTATCATCACAAGGAACCCAGACATCCTAACCCAAATACCAACACGTGACAAACCACCTCACATGTTCACTCTCACTGATGTCTAAAATGGGAACTCTAAGGTTTCACACTAAATGGGGTTGACATACGGTGGGCTTAATAGAATACAAAAGGTAATATTTATAAATAAAACTCCACCGTCCTTACAAAGGATCGACTGGAAAGACTGTTAGAGACATATTCCCAAGATGAATTTTGATGATATAACACTTGAAGTCTTCGACATGCATTAACAAGATATTAGAAAAAGATGTCGAAATATATTGGTGGTGAAGAGCGTGAATGTGATGACTAGCGGCAAATCGAAGAAAATATTACTTAGTCTTAGCTTAGAGCTTTATATGTAATGTGAATTGTTTATCTAAATACCTAAGCTCATATGACACATGCACATTCATATAGATGCATTAGGATCATGTAAAAAATATTTTAAACTTTCAAATCCTGTATTTTATACTAAGACCGGCATACTGGTGCCATCGGTCACTATACCAGTCTAATGCTTTTTTTTTTGCAAGCTCTCTAGAACCGACATAGCCATATCGACCTCACTTACTAGTCTTCCTGGAGATTGCATAAGCCACTGGAACCAGCATGCATCATATCAGTTACCATACTAGTGAGCCTAACCTTTGTATGTTTACTGGAACCGACATGGACCATATCGGTCCCTATACTGATGTACATACCACTGAGCCCTATGCTTTTACATGCTCACTGAAACCGGTGAGGACCATACTGGTCCACATATCGGTCCAAATATTGGTGACCATACCGTCTTAACATATATATTCAAATAGTCATATAGCCGTTGAGAGCCTTTGCTTTGTGAGACCAGTATACAGGTATCTGGAGACCGACATACCGGTCTAAGACAAACAAGTTAAGGCAATTTTCACTTTACTATAATTTGAGCCTCAATTTTTTTTTTGCAACTGATCTTGAACTTTCATACATATTCTTCTAAGACAAAAACAGAGAGTTTTCAAAACCTTCATATTCATATACTCTCATACATCAAGCTTATATATTACATCTTCATATTCATTAGTAGTAAGCTTAGAACACTTAGGTAAGCAACTCACACTTAGAATCTTCATTATCTTTGTGAGTGCCCAAGTTTGTTCGTAAATCATTTTATTTAAACACTTGTGAGGTTTGTGAGTGAGCCTATAACTAAAACTCATTGTAAGGTTTATGAGTGAGCGTAGGCATAAAACTCATTGTAGAGGTTTTTGAGTGAGCATATATCTAAAAATCATAAGAGGTTTAGAATGAACCTATTGTGTAAAACCGTTGGTTACATGTTAGCCACGAAAAACTCAATTGATAGTGGAAATCTTCAAGCGTGGCTTGTGGAGTGGACATAAGCATTATTGGCCAAACCACTATAAATCATGGTGTTATTTTCTCTAACCTTAACTGTTTACTTATTGTAAGCTTTTATTTACATATATGCTTATTGTGTAGAAACTTGCATATATGTGATATATTAAAATAGAGAAAATCGACCTAAACTAAATTGGTAAAAATAGATAAAATTGGCAAAGATTTTAAATTCCGCATTATCAGACAATAACCAAATTCAATATCCATAATGGGTATATAAATTTTGATTGTTGTATTGCTTGTAGGTAATTTCAATTGGTATCAAAGAGAGGTTTTCTCAACAAAGACTTAACTGTCCGAGAATAGACCATGGCCTCTACAAGCAACTCATCAAATCTTGCCGATGGATTTTCAACCACTAGACCTCCATTCTACAATGGAACCGATTATAATTATTGAAAGATGAAGATGTTGAACTACCTTCTAGCGGTTGATATGAAATCCTTCAAAGTGATCACAAAAGGTACAAAAATGTCAATGCAGAGAGATAGTAATGGTATAGAGATTCCTAAGCCATATTTAAAATTGGCTGATGAGAGATTCAAGCAAGCCTCACAAAATGCCAAGGCATTCAACCAACTTATTTGTGCTATTGATCAGAGTCAAATTAACAAGCTTCCAGAGTTTGAAAATGCACATGAGTTATGGAAGTCTTTGGAAATGGTCAATGAAGGCACAAGCCAAGTGAAGGAGTCAAAAATCAACTGATTCATATGTGAGTTAGATAGCTTCAAAATGGAATTAGATGAAGAAATTGATCATATGATTTCGAGATTTACAATCATTATAAATCATCTAGGTGCTCAAGGAAAAATAATTGGATCAAACGATCAAGTGAAGAAAATTATTACATCACTCCCTAAAAAGTATAGAAGTTACACTTCTTCCATCAAATAAGCAAATACTTTAAAGTTAGATGATTTAGTCGGAAAATTCCTAGAATATAAGATGGAGATCAAAATGGATAAAAAAGGAAGAAGATGAGAATAGAATAAGAAATAATCTAGTCTTGAAAGCAAGAAGAAGAGATGATGCTAGCTCAAGTAATGAAGAAGAAGATAATGATGATGAGTTGACCCATATGACAAATAAATTCAAGAATTTCCTCAAAACCGAAAAGCTTAAAGAAAAACCAAGGATAGATGAGAAGAAAGAAGAAAAAGGGCCACAGAAGCACAATAAAATAATTTGTTATGAGTGTGAAAAATCAGGTCATATAGCTACCCTGATACTGATACTGAAAAAGGGCCACGGAAGCACAAAAAAATATGAAAATAATGTCCTAAATATCTGAACCAACCCGAATAGTGACTGTGACATGTGGATCAAACCATGATACTGATACTACTGTGCTGGCAAACTAACTGAGATATTTGGGAAAATGGAGGGTGATCTTAAAGAGTTCAGTAAGTAAAACACTCATGCTCTCTACTAGACCCGACCATGATTCCGGTTCCGAATCGAAACCAAACCGGTTGGAACTAGAACTCTAATCGAACTGACAGTTCTAACAGTTCAACGGTTCTGGTTGGAATCGTATGCTCCCAATGGCTAGTAGCCGTTGGGAGCTAGCCCAATGGTCCCTACCTTAAATTGCAAATTTGTTTTAATAAATATAATATATAATTTAATAATTACACTTAATAACATTAATCTAACGATTAGTTTTAGGGGCATTTTAGGTATCACAAAATATTCTAAAAATATATAAATATGGGTCATTTTTTATTTTTTTCAAAACACCAATTCACAATTCTCTCAATTTCTATAATTATCTCATTCTTAATAATCTCATCTACAATTTCTCATTCTCAATTCTCTCATTTTTTAAAATTTTGTTAACAAAAAATGACAAGCTCATCTAAGAACATCATGTCAAATGTGTCAACCCAAGAGAGCGACCCTAGTATCGGTACACGGAGAAGAGAAGTTAAGTCTCGTTCCTCCGATATTTTCAAAATTTATTTTCATTTAGTCCAGATTGAAAATGAAGGTGTAAGAGCAATATGCAACTATTTTGGGGTTTCTTACAAATTTACGGGTAAATATGGCAATATGATCAAGCACTGGGAAATACATCATGCCGTTGAAATCAGACTTGATACAAAGCAAACTCAAATGGCTAGGTACGTATCATCTAATAGAGATATGAGTTTTTTAGATTTATTTAAATATTCTGATGTTAAAAATAGAGAAGAATTTACTAAATTAACTTGTATGACATATCTTTCTTTAAGTTTTGGTGAAAAAATTACTTTTACTAATTACGTTCAGAATGCTTTAAATCCTATTGCTTGTAGATTGACTAGAAATACAACAAAACGTCAAAATTTTAAATTATTCAAAGATGATAAAATTATTTTAAATGAAATATTTAAAGATATTAAATGTCGTCTTTCTATTTGTTCTGATATTTGGAGTGGTGTATGAGTGTGACTTATCATTGGATTGATGCATCATGGAACATGTAAAAACGACTTACTGCATTTAGAATTTTTGATGATCAACATATTGCACAAAATATTTATAGAATGATGAAAGTAATTTTTGATGAATTCGGTTTATTAAGTAAAATTTTAACAATTAATTTTGATAATATATCTGCAAATACTGCATCAATTAAAGATTTAACAAAAATATGCTAACCAAATTTGGGCGGTCGATTTTTTCATGTTCGTTGCACATGTCGTCCTTAATTTATGTGTTTAAGATGGTCTGACTAGTTTAGCCACTTTCATTGATCTTATTAAGATTGCACTTAATTATATTTGGTCATATTCTCAAGTTAAGAGAGAATTGGTCAAGTTTTATAAATTAAATAGTATTAAAGCAATAAATTTTCACGTGATGTTCCAACACGTTGAAATTCAACTTATTTTCTTTATGTCAAGCTTTCCAATACAAAGATGCATTATGTAGTTTTTTTTCTCAACATGTTCAACATATTACACTTTTTCCTAGTCAATGAGATATTGTGAATTTTTTTTTTAGAGATTTTAAAAGTTTTTAATGATGCTTTAAATTTTTAGCGGAGTTTGTTATCCTACAATACATTTATTTATTGTTGAAAGTTTGAATATTGTTGGTACTCTATATGAGCATGTTGAAAGTTTTGATCCCAATGATATTATTTTGCTTTGAAGCTATTATTGTTATGAAACGAGAATGATTGTATTTTTAGAGACATTCCATTTCTTTATCTTATTGTCACGATTTTGATCTTAAATTTAAAATTAGAAGGTTGAATAGTACCTTACAAGCTTACATGAATATTGAAATAATAGATGAAATGATTTACAAGAATAATAGCTAAAAAAAGATGATTTAATAGATTTTTAATGATTATTGTTGACGGCTGATTTTGGTCTCAGGGTAATATTGGAATATCACTCCCGAGGAAATCCTCCCTCAATAGTGAATTTGTTTGGTTATGGGGGACCAAAGGCAAATTTAGCGAAAAACAGATAAACACACCAAACAACAAGGGGATTTAACGTGGTTCGGTGGATTTGGATCCGACCTACGTCCACGGACACAAAAAGATGGTACTTTTATTACTTAAACACTCTTCTTGGATCTCCACAAGTCAGAGCTTGAAGATTCAGATCACTAGTTTTTGTTGATGATTTGATGATGATTTTACACATACTATGCCCTCCTATTTATAGTAATACAGAAATCAGACTCCTATTTGCATAAGAAATCCTAGTTGAACTTAGTCTCTTCTCTTTTCTTATTCCTTTTCAGATTCTGACTTCATTTCCTTGTGAGAGTAGGATAATCTGCTTATCTTATCCGCAAGAATAGGGCGTCGTCATCTTGAATACGTCTCGCCGTCTGGTCGGTCTTCATGAGGTCGGTCATGACGGTCTTTTATGCCGAGAGTGTTTATGCCGACCTTAAAGTGCTCGGTCATCCGAACCAAAGTGGTCGGTCTTCACATGTTGTGGTCGGGTCGGCTTTAATGATCTCAACCAGTCAGGGAATTACCCTTCTGTCCTCGTCATGCTGTCTTAAATGTTATAGTGCCTGAAAACACCATCAACATCTGTCCCCTAGTTCTCGGTTCCAACAAGCGTGCAAGTTGGTGCCGGGGGGAACTATATAAAGAAGGTGTTTCTGACTTGCTCTGTTTGGAGGTCGGTTTTGGGTCGAGAAATGCTTTGTTGCCTCTTTTTAAGCGTTTCGTCTCGAGACACGCAATCAGTCACGTCCGTTTAAATGCCTATCAAATCAACTTTAGGGTTTCTTCTAAGTTTGACACTTGTCAAACATCCGACGGGTTCCCGCCAAAAAGGGAACGAATCGACCGTGCAGAGGCGTCTTCACAGTGAGTTGATCTCAACCGTCTGTTTAAATATGGGAGACCCCTTTTGCAGTCGACGCTTGGCGTTCATCCGGGCTCTTCCCTTAGATCCAATGGTCACGAGCGTCTTTGCCATGACTATAAGAGGGCGAGGCTTTCACTGTTCAACCTTTTTCGGCAATTTCTTCTTCTTTTCTGCAAATATCTCTGTGATTTGCCCGTCTCCGTGCTTTCGAAGTTCAACCGTGGTCTTTTTCTTCCTCCGTGCTGTGAAAATAAGGAACGGGCACACCCGTACTGAACAACCTTCTGCCTCTTCTGAGAAGAACAAGTAAGTCTTCTGAACGACCTCTTCCCCTTTTGTGTTTTATGAATCTGTGTTTTGCTAGGGATAGATTTATGGTTTGCTGGGTTCTGCTTTAGGGCACTTTTAGAGACCACCTGCTTTTAGCTAACATGGGAACCATTGGTAGTTTCTTTTAGCCGTAGACTGACTTCTCCTTCCTTCTCTGTTTTTCTGTGGGTGTCAGGGATGTCTGACAGCAGTTCCTCCCCTGAAAAGCCTGCTAATATCTCAATTCCCCCTGCTGAGGAGCTCTCCTCGGGCTCGGGGGCACCTAGTGTAGAAGACCTTGACACTACCCCAACTCCTTCTGAGATTGAACAAGACTCCTACCATCAGAGGGTTCCTCGGAAGGACCCAGAGCCCGGTGAACTTGGGTCGTCGGCTCTGGACATGAACCGCCCCTCTAAGATAACTGAGGATGATCTGGCGCTGTTGCGGCAACGATATGACATCCCAATAGATATTGCCCTTGAAGTTCCAGGCCCGATGGATCGTGCTAGTCAGCCTGATGAGGGCTCGGTGGCGCTTCTTCCTGTCTTTTTTGAGTGTGGGCTACGGCTGCCGATGCAACGTTATTTTGCTTGGATGCTGGCCGAGATGGAGATTGCCCCTTGCCAATTGAGCTTGAATAGCTGGAGGATTCTGGCCGGCATATATGTGGTCTGGCACCGGGCAGGTTTAGGTGTACCTTGCTTGGAGAGGTGAAGAGGTTATACCGTTTGAAGTCTAACCCAAAGACTCACTACGGTTGGTATTACCTCTCTGCTTACGATAGCTCGTCCAACCTTGTCCAGAAACTCCCCGACTCCAACAAGAATTTCAAGGACCTTTGGTTCTGGGCCACTGGGGATTGGGGTCGGGTCCTGAGATCGTTTGAGGAGGACGTCTCGGTTCCGGACATCTTCAGGGCTGGAGGTTAGGAGTTTAATACCCCTTCTTTCTTTCTTTATTCCCGTTCTTAGTTTCTTAGGTTTCTGATTTCTCTGGTTCCTCCCAGCTTGTTGGCGAGATGCTCCCAAGGTTTCTCGTCAGGTTCGGAGGCGGGTACATTGGGCTCGGGGGTATGCTGCCCACTGGAGGAAGTTGGTCAATGATGCGGCCTTTGTTGAGTCAGGCCTTACTCAGACCGTCCCTCCGGAGGTCTCGGGTCGGATAGGTAGATGTCTGACGGCTGTTTATCATGTGCTTTGTATGCTCGGGTTCTGACTCCATTTTTCTTTTTGTAGGCATGTCGAAGAGGCCGAAGTTTCTTGAGAAGTTGGCCGGTACTATGAAGAAGGCCGGTCATGCTGAAACTGGAACTTCCCGGGCACAGCCTGATCCTGCCGAGGCTGGGGGGGGCGTCTCAGGGGAGAGTTCAGCCGGCTGCTCGTGATCTGTCTTCTCCTGGTGCACAATCATCGGGGTCTGCTCGTCTCACCAGTCCGCCGAAGCCTTTGAGGAAAAGGAGGCGTCAATTTGGGGCCGAGGAGACCGAGCTGGTCCAAGAGGAGGAGGAGGATCCTGTCCCGGGCAAGAAGAAAGACGCTCGCCGGGGTAAAAAATCATCCGTGGGCTCCTCAAAAAAGCGAAAGGGTTCTGTAATCCTCGGGGTGGATGACCTGGGAGAAAGCATCCGGGAGGCCACTTCCCATTTAGTGCCGGCCTTCAATGAATTGGCCGAGGTCATTCCCCCTGGGGAGGTCTCGAGATATGAGGATATCTCGCCCGAGGCTGTGGTCACCGAGATGAGCTCTCAGATGGCAAAGGTAGTTTTATTCTCTCCTTTCTCTTTTCTGATTTCTGTTCCCGATTTTCTTCATCTCGTATCTTGACTTTCTTTGTTTTTTTTTTTTTTGTTTTTGTTTTTTTTTGCAGGCTACTTACCTCATGGCAAAGAACAATGACCTTCTTTTGAGCCTATTGTCCGAGGGTGGTCAGGCCCAGAGACTTCAGAATCGCCTTACGGAAGTGGAGGCTAAATTGGCTGATCGGGAGGGGGTGATTCAGAACCTTGAGTCGACTGCCATTGAGAACTTCAAAGTTAATAAGGCTCTTAAGGCTGCTGCTGCGCTGGAGCGAAAGCTTGCTGACAATGCTCGGGAGGATTTGAAGACCGCCCAATCTGAAATTGGCGTTTTGAAGGCCAAGGTGGCCAGTGTCGAAACAAAATTGAAGGCCAATGATGAACAAATGGCGCGGGCCCGGGATGATCTTGAGAGAAAAGAGGCCGAGCTTGAGGAGAGAGAGGCCGATCTTGAGGCCGAGAAGGAGGCCATTCGTCTTGAGGGGGTTGGTGACTGCGCTGAACTGATACCGATGGTGCTGCCGAGTCTGAATATGGATCCTATATGCGGCATCAGTTTCTGTAAAGGGGATATCTCCGAGGAGGAGTTCCAGAAATGGCTCCCTCCCCCTACCGAGGAGGTTATGAATCCCGACCCGATTTCGGTCGTCCCGGCTTCCGGAGCTTCCCAAGAAGGACGATCTGATATTCCAGCCTCCGGCGAGGACTGCCTTGAGATCCCTCCTCCCGTCCCATAAGTAGAGGTCTCCCGTGCAGCCGAGGATGAAGCAGCTGTTCCTCCTCCCGAGATCGAGCCAATCCTTCCGTTGTCTGAGCGAGCTGAGGAAGAAATTCCTGCCCCTGTGCGGGCTGAATGAGAAAGGGTAACCCGACCGGGGCCCTATGTACACTTTACTTTTTGTAATAACATTGCAAATTGTATTTTGACATACACATATATATATTTAATGTGTCTTTTTTTATCTCTTTTTCCTTCTTCTTTTATGCTTCCTGTTATCCGAACAATTTTGAGACCCTTCAGGGGTCATCATGAACCGGAGGGGTGCAGCCCGGCCCCGATCTGAGTAAAAGACTCGGGTTCTGGGGGAATGTTACCTCCCCAATACAAAGAAACCGACTCGGTGGGACATAACCCGACCCCGAGCTGAGTGAGACACTCGGTTCTGGGGGAATACTACCTCCCCAGTCCAAGGAAACCGACTCGGTGGGACGTAACCCGACCCCGAGCTGTGTGAGATACTTGGCTCTGGGGGAATGCTACCTCCCCAGTCCAAGGAAACCGACTCGGTGGGATGTAACCCGACCCCGAGCTGCGTGAAAGATTTGGACCTGGGGGAATGTTACCTCCCCAGTCCGAAGAAACCGACTCGGTGGGACATAACCCGACCCCGAGCTGAATGAAAGACTTGGACCTGGGGGAATGTTACCTCCCCAGTCCAAAGAAACCGACTCGGCGGGACATAACCCGACCCCGAGCTGAATGAACAAGTAGTCTCGGCGGAACGAAATCCAGCCCCGAGCCGACTACCCCCTGGGTTTTTATTCAGAAGGGAAGTGAATCAACCTACCGAATCTGGCATGGGCGTCCCTCTGTCAGATCGGCAAAAAACAAAAACAAGATTTCTGGAAAATAAAATTAAAAGGTGGGGGTGACTTAGCACCTATCCCAAAAAACGTTTTTGCAAGCATAAACAACAACATGGATGCCTCAAAACAGCGTCCCGTCTGAGGTCTCCAAAACACAATTCTGAATCTTTCAATTCAGTGTCCCGGCGAACCAAGATTCGGATAAAAAAGAGCGTTTGTTTGGTAAGGGCACATCCTCTACACGTCGGTCCACTGGGGAGCCTGTGTGTTTCATAAGGGCTCCTCCTTACCACGCTGGAGTAGGCACACGCTACAGGGGCTCAACGCATCCCCGTGCTGTGCCTCTCACGGATCCAAGTGATGAATGGATCAAAGAGTGTCCGGGACGGTAAGGGCATATCCCTCCTTAGGTCCGGTATCACTGGAGCTAGCAATCGTCACGGGGCCTCGTCACTCCCCGTGCTATGCTTTCCCACGGATCCATTACATCGGGTAAATGAGGGTCAAAGAGTGTTCGATACATTAAGGGCATATTCCTCCTTATGTTCGGTAACACTGGAGCAAGCAATCGCCACAGGGGTATCATCCCTCCCCGTGCTATGCTTCCCACGGATCCTATGCATCGAGTATGTCCCTGAGGACCCCGAGCTGAAGAGATATTTGGTCCTGGGGGAATGTCCTGTCCCCAGTCCAATGAGCATGACCCGGTGGGACGTAACCCGACCCCGAGCTGAAAAAGGCACTTGGACCTGGGGGAATGTTACGTCCCCAGTCCGAAGAGCTGACTCGGTGGGATGTACCCGACCCCGAGCTGAAGAAGGCACTTGGACCTGGGGGAATGTTACGTCCCCAGTCCGAAGGGCTGACTCGGTGGGATGTACCCGACCCCGAGCTGAACGACCTCGGTGAAATAAGATCCAGCCCGAGCGAGCTTTTGATACATTAAGGGCGTATTTCTCCTTATGTTTTGGATTGTTGCATTGAGTATGTCCCCGGAGTTCTTTTCAAACTTTTATTTAAGAGCGGATAAATAAAATAAGAAAAAGTCTTTTATTGATACTTGGGGACGTACTGCCCTTCTTACAACTCTCTGTGGGTCATTTTGAGAGAGGCTCTGTTTTTGAATTCCTGTCCCTTGTTCGTAAGCGGATAGAAGGAAGGGAAAAGTCTACTGGAAGTATTTTCTCAACATCTCGGCGTTCCATGGCTTTTTCAATCTTGTGCCGTCCAGCCGTTCTAGGATGTACACTCCTGGCTTCACCACTTTTACCACCTTGTAGGGCCCTTCCCATTTGGCGCCCAGGGAGCCTTCCTCTGGCCTCCGAGTATTTAGGGTGACTTTTCTTAGCACCAGGTCGCCTGGGATGAAGGTGCGTATCCGAATCCTTTTATTGTAGAAGCGGGCCATCCTTTGTTGGTAGATTGCTGTTTTCATGGCCGACCTCTCTCTCTTCTCTTCGATCAGGTCGAGGTGGTTTCTGATAAGTTCTTCGTTCTGTTTACTCTCATAGTGCTGAACCCTGTGGGAGGTCACCCCGATTTCTGCCGGGATGATAGCTTCATACCCGTATGCTAAAGAGAACGGGGTTTCTCCTGTGGAGTCTTTACAAGTTGTCCGGTGTGCCCATAGTACTTCCGGTAGTTCCTCGACCCATAGGCCTTTGCTGGATCCGAGCCGAGCCTTCAGGTTAGCCTTGATGGTTTTGTTGGTCGCCTCGACTTGTCCGTTTGACTTGGGATGGGCTGGTGTGGCGAACTTTAGGGCGATCTGGAGGTCCTCGCAAAGTTTTCTGAAACCTTTGCTGTCAAACTGCTTCCCGTTGTCAGTAATGACAGCTCGGGGGATCCCGAACCGGCAGACGATATTTTTCCTCAGGAATTCAGTGGCCTTTTTCTCTGTGATGGTGGATAATGGCTCTGCCTCCACCCATTTGGTGAAATAGTCTATGGCCACGATGGCATACTTCGCCTGTCCTTTCCCTTGTGGCATTGGTCCAATGATGTCCAGTCCCCACTGGGCGAACGGCCAGGGACTGAGTAGCGTGGTCAACTGTTCTGCTGGTTGGTGGTGGAGGTTTGCGTTTTTCTGACATCCTTCGCACCTGCGGGCCACTTCTATGCCGTCCTGGTGCATGGTCGGCCAGTAAAAACCTTGTCTTAAGGCTTTGAAAGCAATTGAGCGACCTCCGGCGTGGCTTCCGCAGATGCCTGTATGTATCTCTCTGAGCACATAATTTGCTTCCTCTTCGGCAAGACATCTTAAGAGGGGGACTGAGTAACCCCGTCTGTAAAGTACCCCGTCAATTAGGGAGAATTTGGTGCTTTTGTACCTTAACTTTCTGGCCTCTGTTCTGTCCTCTGGTATTTCTCCTGTTTCCAAGTATTTTCTGATGGGCTGCATCCATGATGTTTGACTTTCTTTATCTAGAACTTCTACTTTGGATTCTCCCACGCTCCTTTCCCGGATGTAGATCAAAGGGATTATCCTGGGGTGCTCGGCTTTTGTTGAAGAGGCGAGCCGTGCCAGGGAATCTGCCTCACAATTGTCCTCTGGGGATTTGTTCGAAGTGTACATCTCCCATCTTCCCGGTTAACTTTCGTACTTCGGTCATATAGGCCATCATGCTAGGCTCTTTTGCTTGAAATGCTCCGTTTAGTTGCTGAACGGCTAATTGCGAGTCACTCCTTACCACCACATTTTGGATCCCTAGCACCGTGCATAGTCTCAAACCACCCAGTATTGCTTCATACTCTGCTTCATTGTTGGTTGTTATGAAAGCGAATTTCAGGGCGAGCAGGATTTCTTCTCCTTTGTCGCTTTTCAGGACGATTCCCGCGCCATTGCCTTGTGTGCTGGCCGAACCGTCTACGGACATTTCCCACTTGTCCTCGTCTATAGCCAGGGTCTGGGGGTCGGTACTTTCGGCGACAAAATCTGCCAGGGCTTGTCCCTTTACTGCTGCTCTTGGGAGGTAGGCGATGTCATGTTCACTTAGTTCTACCGACCACTTTACTAATCTGCCGGAAACCTCTGGCCGTTGCAGAATTTGTTTTAGGGGGTGCCGGTGTATACCCTGATAGGATGGGCCTGGAAGTAAGGCCGTAATTTTCGAGCTGCCGTAACTAGTGAAAGGGCGACTAGTTCGTGTACTGGATACCGGGTTTCAGCGTCTAAGAGGGCTTTGCTGATATAGTAGACAGGCTTCTGGATTTGTTGGTTTCCTGTATCAGTACTGAACTCACTGCTCGGTCCGAAACAGCCAGATATAGGTATAATGTTTCACCTGGGAGTGGTTTTGCCAAGAGTGGGGGCTGCATCAGATACTGTTTCAGCTGCTGGAAGGCTTCTTCGCACTCTGCCGTCCAGTCGACATCCTTCTTTGCTTTTTGAATTACTTTGAAGAAAGGGTGGCATTTGTCAGTTGCTCGTGATATGAACCGGTTGAGCGCGGCCACTCTACCGGTCAGACTCTGTACTTCTTTTACTGTCTTGGGAGACTTTAGGGCCAGTATTGCCTGGATCTTCTGTGGGTTTGCTTCAATTCCTCGGGCACTTACCATGTAGCCTAAAAACTTCCCTGAAGCTACCCCGAAGGTACATTTTTCCGGATTGAGCTTCAGGTTGTGTTTTCTTAGAAGCTCGAAGGTCCTTTTTAGGTCGTCCATGTGGTTGTTTGGTTCTTTTGACATTGTTATCATGTCATCGACATAGACCAACATTGTAATGCCGATGAGTGGTTTGAAAACTTGTTTACCAACCTTTGGAAAGTTGCCCCAGGTTTTTTTAGCCCGAAGGGCATCACTTTATAGCAGTAAAGCCCCTGATCTGTGATGAAGGTTGTCTTCTCTTCGTCCGCCGGGCACATTTTGACCTGGTTGTATCCGGAGAAAGCATCCATGAAGCTCAGTAAACCTTGACAGGCTGTGGTGTCTACTAGCTGGTCTATGTTTGGCAAAGGAAAGCTGTCCTTTGGGCATGCCTTATTTAAGTCGGTGAAATCGACACACATTCGCCACTTGCCATTGTTCTTCCTGACCAATACCACGTTTGATACCCAATCCGGGTACCTTGCTTCCCTGATGAGACCCGCCTTTAGTAGCTTCTCGACCTCGGCTGCTATTACTTTACTCCTCTCTTGATTGAAGTTCCTTCTCTTCTGCCTGACCGGCTTGCGAGATGAGTCTACTGCTAGGCGGTGATTGATGAATTTCGGGTCGATCCCCGGCATGTCATTGTATCCCCAGGCAAAGACATCCGGGTATCCCTTCAGGCATTCTAGAAGGTCTTGTCGTATGGACTCGCTCAGGCCTCCCCCTATCTTTATACTTTTTCCTGCCCCGTAAAGTTCTATCTCCTCGGTTTCCTCAGCTGCAGCGAGTCGGGCACTTTTGTTTGGCCAGCGCCTGGGCTCTCTGTCTTCTTCTTTTTCTCCCTGGTTCCTTTGTCGTTTTCGACTGTCTTCTGTGATGCAAAGAGTTTCTCGTGAGAGAGAGTTGCGAAGCAGCTGCGAGCTGTTTTCTGGCTTCCGCACACAATTCCAATCCCTTCCCGAGTGGGGAATTTCAGTTTTAGGTGGTAGCAGGACATCGCGGCTTTTGTTTTCATCATGAAGGGTCGCCCGACGATGGCCTGGTAACTGCTCATGCAGTCTACCACAGTGAAGTCTGTCATGATCGTCCGGGTCCGGGGATGTGTCCCGACAGTTATTGCCAACTGTATTCTTCCTAGTGGGATGACGGCTGATCCTCCGAAACCGTATAAGGGAGTGCTATCGTTGGTCAGGGTTGCATATTCTACCCCTAGGTCGTCCAGTGCTTCTCTGGAAATTATGTCAACTGCGCTCCCGGGGTCCACTAGGATTCTGTCTACCTCCGACCCGCTGATGACTGCCTTGATTATCAATGCATCGTCATGAGGGAAACTTACTCCTCGGGTATCCTCATCAGTGAACATTATTGGTACCGACCGGCCTCCCGGTAGCCCTGTGCCTGCTCTGTTTCTAAGACATCTGGTCCTCGGGTTCTGCTGTAATCTTTCCTTGACCGGTTAGAGTTTCCGGCCAGTGTTCTTCCTCCTGCGATGATATTGATTTGGCGACCACGTGCTCTTTGTCTGGCTGTCATGACCTCGTGGTCAATGTATTGTTGAGATACCCGTTTCGTGCTAGATCTTCCATTTGCTCTCGCAGATCTTTACATCCGTCTGTTGCATGTCCTTTGGAGTTGTGGTGTACACAATAAGCCTTTTGGTTTCTTTTGTCCGGAGGGAATCTCCTTTGGTCGGGTTCCACTAAGAGGCCTTTCCCCTGGATCTCCATGACAATTTGCCCTAGTGGTTTCTTTAGGGGAATGTATGCATCTTCCCCGACCACATGGTTTACTTGGGTCGGCGCCTTCTCTCTTGATTGTCCCGGTGCAGTGGCTTGAATTCTTTGTGTTTGTTCGGAGTGGTCTTCTGGATTCTCTTTCTGTTCGGCGGGGGGCACCCTCCCTTGCGGTTCTTTCTCTGATAGTGTTCCCTTTTCGGGATACTTTCTCTTCGTTCTCCAAAAAACGAATTTTCGGGCCGGGCTCCAGAGCGGTGGCGTAGTCCGGGGTGTCTTGGATCCTTAGATGGGTCCATAGCCTTCCGACCTTCAAGGCTCCCTTCAAGCTTTCCAGGGCCTCGGGGGATTCATACCCTCCGACTTCGAGTACCATATTATGGTATCTTTCAATAAATATCTTCAGGGGTTCATCGTCTCCTTGCTTCATAAGCCTTAGTTCTCCAATTGTTTTTCTGGGGACACAAGCCCCCTTGAAGTGTCGTATGAATGACTTTTTCAGTTGTGCGAAGTTGCTGATGCTCCTTGGGGCTAGGCTTCTATACCATAGAATGGCCGGTCCGGCCAGAGTTGGGGGGAACACTTTGCAAATGGCGTCCCCTGTTACCCCTTGCACCTCCATTAGTAGGACGAAACCTTCAATGTGGGTTTTGGGATCGGTATGGCCCTTGTATGGTGTCATGGTCGGCATGCTGAATCTTTTTGGGAATTTCTCTGATTTTATTTCCTCTGTGAGGGGGGACTCATCTTTGCCGTCCTGGACATCCCCTCTGTTTGTATTGGGATATACTCCCCATTTGATCAGCTCCTCCCGTAACCAAGATTTCATGTTGCTATCCTTGGTTCCATTCCGCCTCATGCGGTCTCCTTTCTTTCTGTTATCCCGGGGGTGGTGCTTCTCGTGGCCGGTATCTTCTCGTACTTCTTCGTCATATTCTTTCTCATTTCGCCGGGTGTTGTGAGGGCTATCATAGGAGGGGTCTGGTGACGATTTGTCACTTTCTTCCTCCCATGTGTCCTCGGTCTGGGAATCTTCCTGAACCACTGCAGATCTTACCCTGTAAGGATCCCTCCTCCGGGGTCTGTCGTCCTCACTTATATCGACAATTCTCTTTCCTTCTGCTATGTCGTTCCTTGTCGGCTAGTCCCGGCCTCGAATTTTCCATTGTGTGCTCCTTCTCTCCATTTCCTAACCGGTCTACTATGGTTTTTAGCAGAGTTTGGCTTTCCTCCCTTTCTTTCCTAAGGTTCTCCTCAATCTTCTCCATCCAATCTGCAGCCGAGCTCCCTGATGGTTGGTGGCTTCCGTCTTCGCCATTGTCTTACTACGCGAGTTGCTTTTTGTTGAGTTCCCCACAGACGGCGCCAACTGTTGACGGCTGATTTTGGTCTCAGGGTAATATTGGAATATCACTCCCGAGGAAATCCTCCCTCAATAGTGAATTTGTTTGGTTATGGGGGACCAAAGGCAAATTTAGCGAAAAACAGATAAACACACCAAACAACAAGGGGATTTAACGTGGTTCGGTGGATTTGGATCCGACCTACGTCCACGGACACGAAAAGATGGTACTTTTATTACTTAAACACTCTTCTTGGATCTCCACAAGTCAGAGCTTGAAGATTCAGATCACTAGTTTTTGTTGATGATTTGATGATGATTTTACACATACTATGCCCTCCTATTTATAGTAATACAGAAATCAGACTCCTATTTGCATAAGAAATCCTAGTTGAACTTAGTCTCTTCTCTTTTCTTATTCCTTTTCGGATTCTGACTTCATTTCCTTGTGAGAGTAGGATAATCTGCTTATCTTATCCGCAAGAATAGGGCGTCGTCATCTTGAATACGTCTCGCCGTCTGGTCGGTCTTCATGAGGTCGGTCATGACAGTCTTTTATGCCGAGAGTGTTTATGCCGACCTTAAAGTGCTCGGTCATCCGAACCAAAGTGGTCGGTCTTCACATGTTGTGGTCGGGTCGGCTTTAATGATCTCAACCAGTCAGGGAATTACCCTTCTGTCCTCGTCATGCTGTCTTAAATGTTATAGTGCCTGAAACACCATCAACAATTATGTTAGTAGATATAACTTGCAATCAGTAGGACAATCTAGTAGTAGTAAACATGTAATACAATCAAGACTTAGCGTAGGTGATCATTGGTTACTACAAATAAATAAAAAAATATATGGATAATATGACTAATAGCCCATAATTAGTGATAGTCTCAACATGACCTCACCAATAAAATATGGATATGTATGTATATATATGTAATAATATTTGAAAATAACATATATTATAATAAACATCATCTCAAACAACCATTCTCACAACATTACAAACATTCATCAAACATGGTTGCTAATCCGGATTCGGTATAATAGTTAATTGAAACCAATGGGAGAGTACCTCATCACAACTCCCACGGTTTCCCACCATATCATTCTGCATAAATATGTATGTGAGAATTGAAACACGCTCCGCCACTAATTATGCATAACATCACATAGTCTCTCATGAGCTCTCTCATCACATCTCATCTAATCTTAGCTCATCTCATCTTTGACCACTATTAGACAAAAATCCGACATCATCCAATACATCAAATCTCACATTCAATCAATCAACCTCATCTCAATAATCACAAGTTTATATTTATTTATATGAGTTATTGTACGGGCCAAATTTGGGCCCAAGGGTAAAATCGTCATTTCATTTTCGGTCCAACCATAAGGTCAGACACCAATTACTAAAAATCCAAAACCCTCTAAGAAGCCCAATTTATATTTGATATTGGACCAAGAGATCTCACAAGCCCATACCCAATAAAAGACTTGACCAAAATGGCCTATAGACTCATCAGTTACCAAATCAGAAAAAACCTGAACTCATAACTCCCCCCAATTAAATTGGACTTTTTTTGGCATCCAATAGACAAAGAATGAATGAGCACACCTCTCAAAGGGATTATAAAAGGAAAAGATAATCCATAGTAGATGGACAAGTTTTTCTTCTAGAGCTTGAGCATTGTCATTTGAGCTTTCAAAGCATTTCGCCCTCGAAACACCAATCCATCGCCCTCATGGCAATCAAACGAAGATAAAGGTAACATCAAACCTTGCTCTTCCTTATTTTCTGCTCATCCTCATCACTGATTTGAGCGTATGAGTGTCTACGGCACCCACCACACCGATGGACAGTAACCTCCTCATTTATTTTACCTTTGTTTGCAGGATCACTAGTGCCCCATACTACAAATTCTCGATTGTGGACCTCAGACGAAAATCAGCATCCACATCATGTAATTCAAATATATATGCAAGAGTCTATAGGCCATTTTGGTCAAGTCTTTTATTGGGTATGGGCTTGTGAGATCTCTTGGTCCAATATCAGTTTATAAATTGGGCTTCTTAGAGGGTTTTGGGTTTTTAGTAATTGGTGTCTGGCCTTGTGGTTGGACTAAAAATGAAATGACGATTTTACCCTTGGGCCCAAATTTGGTTCATACAGTTATAAATAATAATATGCATGTTTAAATGGGTAGACACAAAATAATATTCATGAGATGAATAGTTTTTGTTGATTCATGTGATGAATGGATTCTTATATTGGTCATAAATTTTTCCGGCTCTTATTTTATGTTGGTTTTGATTTTGGGATGTAAGGCCATAAGGCCATTCTTTACAAATGTTGTAATTTAATTTTCCTATGTAAAATTTTATTTTTTTTATAATTTGGAGCACCAATGTCGCAAAAGGAGCCAACATCACATTGGAGCGAGATTTGAAGACCAATGGATGCCTTGGGAATTTTATGTACTAATTAGACTAGTATAGGAAAAATAAGAGTCCGGTCAATGTAAAATTATTTTTTATATTGTATGTATATTTAATTCGAAATGTTTGAATAACATGTCATATAACTTAGGGCGTCTACTTTTGCATTTTCACATGCCATAACATGCTTTGGATGCATAAATATTCTAGGCATAAAATATGATTTTATGTGATTTAAAATGGATAAATTAGAATACGATATGCATAGAAAATGATAAATTAGAATAATCAGTTTTGTAGTTTAAAATTGAAAATTCTAAAATAATGGGTTTAATAAGCGTACCATGAATTCCATTGATATATATATGATGAAAATCCAGACGTAAATTCCATGGCCGATTCCGAATGGACGGTAGTGTGGTCTGCACTCCGGATACAACTCCACGTACCATTGGATTTTATAACGCACCTATATTAATTAAATGGTTTAATTAAAATTTTGACCATTTTAGAATTCTAAATTTTAAATTAGTTAGTTTTCTAATATTTCAAGAGTTAAAATATAATAGGTCACTAAAACTAGCTCAATTAAATTAGTTTAATTGAGTAAAATAATTAGTAGAGACTAATGAATATCAGTGAGATAAATTTTAAAAGTTAAAAATGGTAAGTTCACTAATAGTGTACTAGTGTAAATAAGAGTTATGATTTAACCGCCATAAATTTATTCACACCAGTAAATTAAAATATTAGATATTTTAAAATATAAATATTAATTTTTAATAGTAAGTGTGAGAGAGATATACGACAACTTCGAAGCGTCAGCATCATGAGGCCATGGTCGGTCAGCCTTCGGAGCATCAGCGTCGCATGGTCTCGACGATGACTGCTAGGATGAAGGAAATGACATCAGTCCGAGAGCATGCCTTGAGGATGATGACTTATCTCAATACTATCAAAACCTATAAAGCTCGTATTCACGAGCGAAGCCAGGTGACCATGATTATGGAAACACTTCCGAAGAGTTTCCTACAGTTTAAAAGCAACTATGTTATGAACAAGTTATCTTTTACTTTGACCCAGCTGCTTAATGAGCTCACCCATTATGAGTCCATACTTGTGGATCCTCGTAAGCCCAGTGTTGAGATAAATGTTGCCAAATCTTCTAGATCTTTCAAGAATAATAAGAAATACACTGGAAGGCTAAGGCTAAGCCTATGAAGAAGAAGAGCAAGAAAGGCTCCAATGATGACAAGCCCAAGGGAAAGTATTGTTGGGGTTGGTGCTCAGAGCGCCAATCCGGACCGTATTTATGTCTGATTCATGAATACGAACATCCCCTTATTCCATAATATTACTTATTTATGGTTGCACCTCTTGTTCTTATATACGTATTCGATCTGATTACGATTAGATTGAAACTAAATGTGATTTAGTGATATATATGTATTAGACAAAGGCCCGATAATATATAATGCAGTACACAGTTACAAAGTTAGTTTGTAATTGACATTGGGAAGTGTCACTGCTATATGAATATTATCAAACATAGTTCCTGGTCAAGATTTGCTAACACGGGTCGGTTAGTCAAATCCGTTAAGACCAGTACATGTCGTATATCGAGACTTGGTCCGATGGTTTATCCCAATGAACCATGAGTCTAGGGAGACTCGCATAGACGTGTAGGTGTAAATAGTGGATAAACACTGAACGGCTCACCGAAGATTCTTAATGGATGGTACACCAACGTCAATAAGAATCTTCACGGGTTGAGTAGCATAATGGTCCTTCGACTTGAGATACCACTGTGGATGTATGAGACATCCTCCACACTTAGATGGCAGTCACGTCACCGATCTATTTAGATCAGACCTCCGCCTGTTCGTTGGGTGTGGATTGATCCTCATGATATCCTGTGTGTGTCAAGATAGGATCCGTCAGTTCTGTGTACAGAGCATATGTAGTCCATATATAATTAGCAGACTGTTAAATCTGTGGCCACAGTATACTTCGGAAGATAGTTCCGAGTGTTATTTAAAGATTGCTAATAGATACGTCGACGAGATAATACCTATAGAGATTTGACGTTTACATCTATATCTCTGGGATTATCTGGATACCTGTGACGAAGGGATTATACGTATGCAATGATCTCGACCTGTATGATTCAGCTAGTTTATCTGTGATCGTCATAATCTACGGGTGGATAGATTATGGACACGAAATTGGATTTCGTGACGGATATACCTGAATCTAGAGAGTCTCAATAATGAAATATACTCGTAGAGCACTGGAGCAACATTAATAAATAATATTGATTATTTATTAAGTCGTTTAAAGGTTAAACGCAAGATAGATGCTAAAGGGACCCGATAGTCATTTAGTTAATTATTGTGTATTTACATTTAATACTTGATTAATTTAAATACACATTAATTAAATATATGTATTTGATATTTAATGTAAATATTATACATATATTTAATATATTTGTATTTGATTAATTAATTAATTATTTAATTGTTAAATGGTTAAATTAATTAAAATATAAATATCTTTATTTAGGATATTTGAATTAAATGGCATGGTTGCCTTTGTTGACCAAGTGATAAATATCTAATAAAGTGTTTTTTAGATATTTAATCAAGTTGATCAAATTTTTGTTAAATGAATTTGAAATGAAATTTTGGTATATATGTATACATAATTTCGGCCAAGACCCTTAATTAAATATAATGGTTATATTTTTGAGTTGCAATTGTTGACTTACTTTATTCATTAAATTGTTTGATGATTAAAGTTGCAAGTTGATAAGCAAAATTAAATGAAATAAAATATCATGATATTTTGTATATTTCTCCACCAATTTCGGCCAAGGCTTCTTTTGGAGGAGGTCTATATTGTTTCATTTAATTTTAGGGTTTAAGGAGTTCATTTGATACCAAAATAAACATAAAAGAAGTTGAGAGAAAAGCTTGAAGCCTAAAGGAAGATGGCTTGAAAAATTATGATTTTGTAAGTTATCTTTCAAAGTCTTCAACATGAAAATTGTTTCTAACATGCTTAGCATCATTTTGTGTTGCTTTTTTGTTGTCTCTTTTCTTATAGTTTGTGTTTTATTTGGTTGTAAACTTTGATGAAAGTGTTGAGCATGTATGATGAATGAAGGTTGTGACTATTGTAGTTATAAGCTTTTTTTTAAGGTTTTGGAAACCATGTTGCTAATCTAGAGTTGTTGACCCACTCTTAGATGACCTAGATTTGATCTTGAGTTGTTTCATTGTGTTGAGACTTTGATTGGATGGAAGAAACATGATTGAAGTAATTGATTTAACCAATTTGGTCTAATTTGTCCAATTTGAAGAAATTGAAAAATTAGGGTTCATGACCAATTCCAAATTTTGGGGTTTTCATATATGTTGTGTATTCGGATGTGTATATGATGCATATAAAGTTTCATGTTCATTGGATTATATCTTGATGTGTTTTGATGCATGAAATGACAAAGTGCACACTTTGGCACCAAGGTGGTGCATTCGGCCAAGAGTTGGATTTTTGGGGTTTTGGTTGCTTTTGGTGTTTTGATGTTTTGAACATGCTAAGTTCATCTTAGAAATGATTTAGAATCATTCAAAATTGATTTGATCAATTTCGGACTAAAATGGACAAAAAAATGCCAAGTAAGGGCAATTTGGTAAATTCACTTGAATATGATTCATTTGAATTTTGTTTCATAATTTGATTATTGGATAATTAAATAAATATGTTTATTTAATTAATCCGAGAAAAAGTTTTGAAATCGGAAGATACGATCTTCCGCCGCTTCCGCTGCGTTACCGGATATTCCCCCTAAAACCCCTACAAGTATTTCCACTGCAACAAGGATAGGCATTAGAAAAGAAAATGTCCTAAATACCTTGCCGAGCTGAAAAAGAAGAAGGCTATATATAAATACGATTTACTTGTTATCGAATCTTTATTAGTGGAGGATGATAAATCCTCATGGATTGTTGATTCTGAAGCCATTAACCGTATTTGTTCTTCTTTGCAACTGCTTGACTTATGGAGGGACCTTGCTGAAGGTGACTAACCCATGAGGGTCGGAATAAGGGATGTCGTTTCAGCAAGAGCAGTGAAAGTTTATAGTTTAAGTTTTTTTAAATAATTATTATTTAAATTTGGAAAATGTTTTATTCATTCTGATTTTCGCAGGAATTTGATTTCCATTTCAAAAATTTTGGATAATGGTTTTTCTGTTTCGTTTAATAGTAATTTGGTTATTATTTATAGAAATGGATTAATTATATGCACACGGAACTCAAAAAATAACTTGTATGTATTAAGATCGTTAACATAGAGGTCATTGCTCAACATTGAAATGTTTATGGTTGAAAAATTTAAAACAAAATGACAAAAGATTTTTCATGATGGCACATATTCATGACATCTTAGACTTGATCATATCAGCTTTGACCAAATAGATAAGTTGATAAAGGATGGAGCCTTAAACCGGTTAAAGCTCGGAACTTTACCAGTTTACAAATCATGTCTATAAGAAAAGATGACCAAAAGACCTTTTACTGGAAAAGGTATAAGATCCAGTCAACCACTTGAGCTACTATATTCATACGTTTACGAACCGATGAATGTAAGAACTCAGACTGATTATGACTACTTTGTCATATTTATTGACGATTATTCAAGATATATGTACGTTTACCTAATGTAGCACAAGTCATATACTTTTGAAAGGTTCAAAGAGTATCGTGCTGAGGTTGAGAAATAATTAGGTAAGAGGCTCAAAATTCTACGATCGGATCATGAAGAAGAATACCTTGACAAAGATTTCGAGGAATTCTCAGTTGAGCATGAGATAGTATCCCAACTCAAAGCACCTAGAATACCAAAGCAAAATGGTATTGCAGAGAGGAGAAATCAGACCCTACTAGACATGATAAGATTTATGTTTAGTTATAGCTCATTACCTACTTCGTTTTGGAGGTATGTATTGCAAACATCAATGCATGTCCTTAATATAGTTCCATCAGTGTCTGTTTTTAAGTCTCACTTAGAGTTGTGGAGTGGTCATAAAGTTAGTTTACGATATTTCCGCATATGAGGGTATCCAGCTCATGTACTGAAGAATAAGACTACTAAGTTGGAGCCACGTTCACAGATGTGCATATTTGTAGGCTATCCTAAGGAGATTATGGGCATATTCTTTTATAGCCCTGAAGATAAAAAAAATGTTTGTATCCACAAATGCTATGTTTATAGAGGAGGACTATATGAGGAAGTTTAAATCTCATAGTAAGGTATTACTCGAGGAGTTACTGTCTGGTTCGACTAGCATGCCTTCATCAACAACAATTGACAAACATAAATCACATTCGACATCTGAGAGTCAGATGCAAGTTTGATAGAATGATCTACAACCTAGATGTAGTTGGAGGGTTGTACGACAACTTGATCACTATTTAGAAGTTGGAGAGGCATAAGTTGTCACCTCCAGCGATGAGGTAGATGATCCATTGACCTATCGTAGTGCAATGTATGCTTCTGATAAAAAGAAATGGCTCAAAGCCATGAACCTCGAGATGAAGTCTTTGTACTTCAACTCAGTTTGGGAACTTATAGACCAATCTAGTTGGGGTAAAACCCATAGGTTGTAAGTGGATCTACAAGAAAAAGAGAGGAGCAGAGAAGATACATACCTTCAAGGCTATGTTAGTAGCCAAGGGTTATATCCAGAAAGAGAAAGTTGACTATGATGGAACTTTCTCGCCAGTAGCCATACTCAAATCCATCCGCACTCTTTTATCAATTACCGAATATTTTGACTATGAGATTTGGTAAATGGATGTCAAAACTGCATTCTTGAATGAAAATCTTGATGAGTGTATTTATATGGTATAACTAGAGGGGTTCATAACCTAAGGTCAAGAGTAAAATATTTGCAAGCTGCAAAGATCCATTTATGGACTTAGGCAAGCATCTCGATTTTCGAACATAAGATTTGATACCACGATCAAGTCTTATGATTTTGAGCAGAATGTTGATGAGTCTTGTGTATACAAGAACATAATTGACGGGAATGTTGTTTTTCTTTTTTTTTTATACGTCGATGATATTTTACTCATTGGGAATGACGTAAAGATATTATCGGACATGAAAACCTGGCTAGCTAACTAATTTCTAATGAAATATTTGAGAGATGTTAGTTATGTTCTTGAGATCCAGATTCTTCGGGATTGCAAGAAATGACTATTAACTATGTCTCAGGCATCCTACATCGACAATATCATTATGTGATTTGGGATGCAGAATTCCAAGAAAGGAAATTTACCTTATCGATATGGAATTCATTTATCAAAGGAACAGTCTCCTAAGACACCTCAAGGAGTTGAGGAAATAAGACATATCTCACATGCCTCATTAGTTGGTAGTCTCATGTATACTATGTTATGCACGAGACTAGACATCTGCTTTACAGTGGGAGTAGCCAGTAGGTTTTAGTCTATCCTAAGATTGGATCATTGGGTGGCTGTGAAACACATTCTCAAGTATCTTAAGAGAACAATAAATTATATGCTTGTATATTCTGGTGAGGATATGATCTTAAGGGGATATATGGACTCTGAATTTCAGACGGATGTCGATTGTAGGAATTCAACATCTGGATCAGTGTTTACCCTAGGTGGTGGGGCCATTGTATGGCGAAGTATAAAGCAATCTTGTATTACTGATTCCACTATGGAGGCTGAGTATGTAGCAGCTTACGAAGCAGCTAAGGAACCAGGTTGGCTCCGAAAGTTCTTGGGAGCTCTAGAAGTCATTCCAAATATGGATAAACCACTCACACTTTATTGCGATAATAGTTGTGATGTGAAAAATTCAAAGGAACTAAGATGCCAGAAGAGAGGAAAACATATAGAGAGAAAATATCATCTCATTATTGAGATAGTACAAAAATGAGACGTTTCTGTCACAGAGATTGCACACGCACATAACTTGATTGATCCGTTTACAAAGACCTTGTCGGCTAAAGTGTTAAAAGGTCGCCTAGATGGTCTAGGATTACATGAAATATCTCATTTTCTCTAATACAAGTGTGAGATTGTGGGGATATATGCCCTAGAGCTCACGTAATATAAACATAATTATATTTTATGAAATAAAATGATGCATTATCCATTTATAAAGTGTTTGTTTAACATCACATATTGTAAATTATCTTGTTTACATTGGATTACTCATATGCCTTCAGACTTAGTGTATGAGTGTCATACACAAGAGGATTTAAGTTTAAATTTAGCAATCTAAAATATTCCATAGAGAGCAAGCAAATCAGATATTTTGTTTGTGCTTTATTTATAGCTGCGGTCCATTCTATAATTGTATGACGACCTTGATTTGAGATCGTCCATTTGGAGACATGATAATGGATAAACCTTGTATGATGTGATCATATATGACTGGAGCCTGATGGAAATATGTTTCTTATAATATCCGTTAAATAAAGAAATTCATTTCGATCTACTAGATGGTCATGTATGGATTGATCTTAATCTTGAGTTTACTCAGAACTTCTGTATTGTAGGCTATGTCCTTTGATTTACAATGGTGAGGTTAGTGTAGCAATCCCGACTAATAGTTATGTACTTTAGGGATATGATTTGGTGTGTAACTGATGACGTTTTACATAGATATGTAATTCACTCATTCTTACGAGAAGTAGATGAGTATCTTCCTTAAGGGTTGATTCAATACTTTAACGGTTAGAGCGCTCGAGTCTTCTTATCACGAATAGAAAGATTAATATTCATAATGGTTATGCATAAATCATTCATTAGAGAATCAATGATACTTAAGGTAAAAATAACTAGTGGGGTATAACAGACATTATGGCCCAGCTTTAATTACGAGATACTCGTGAAGGGCCATTCCGTATGTAATGACTATATCGATGGATACCGACGTGGTTCGATTTAATTTATCTATATACGACAACGAGAGTGCAGCTTCAAATTTTTAGTGGAATAACCGAGAGTTAATAATTTGGAATATTTAATTAAGAGCATAATTATAATTCCAGGATTATTGGAGCTTAAAACTATAGGTCCATTTGGTCCTCATGCTAGCTCGATATACTATAGCAAATTAAATATAATTGGATAGTCCAATTATATACTCACAATATTATTAATATGAATAATATTATTAAGGAGAGTTATGTTTAAGGGGGAGAAAGATATCAACATATACATGCATGAGTTTTATACCTGTTTTATGTTATACTTGATAATCTCAATGCTTTTCACGGTATATTATTTTTTTTGGATGTTTCAGGTAAGCAGGTTTGTTACTGAGGTGGCATTGATTTCAAGACTACTTGGTTAGGAGTTAGATCGAGTCTTATTATAATGATTCACTGTTTTGATAGTTGATAGTTGACAGTTGACTATTTTATTTTTGGGTCTATTACCGTAGTCTTTATATTAGGTAGTGTTTTGTCATGGAATGCCAAAGAAAGAGATTTTAGCACCTTTTTTATTAGCATGTGTCCGTGAAAAAATGAGTTCAATTGAGTTGTAAACTATCATGAAGATCTTTGTGCAATTGGACTGGTTTTTGGCTGTTTTGCATCGATATACGTTCATGGTGCGTTCATTGCAGTGTTCCAACGATTGGCATTAGTGCTGCGTTCGTTATTTGGTTTGAACCTGTGGCGTTAGTGGCACATTCTCCATTGGGTTCGAACGAGATCATTTCAGAGAGCAAACGTTCGAGACACGTTCTTGTTGGGTTCGAATGAGATCATTCCAGAGATTATTCGTTCGTTGTGCGTTCGAGGGGCGTTTGAACGAGTATTTCCAGTAGGCGTGCGTTCGTGCAGTGTTCGAGTAAATGTTTGAATGACAGTCACATCTGAACGTATTTTTATGCCTTTTCACCTTGAAAAACCCTAGTTTTTCACCCTACCTATAAATATAACATCTAGCCATCATCCTCTGGGGTTGGAACATATTTTCCTTGAGCCAAAATCTCTCAAAGTTTTCAACCTTTTTGATTCCACAATTGAAGACTTCTTCATCTTCTTGTCTTCTTTCTTAAAGGTGAGAATCGTTCTTTGATAAACCTTCAACACAACTTAACCCAAAATTCATAATCCTTCAGAGTTCTTTAGGAGGAAGTTTGGTAGTCGGAGTTCCGGCATCTGAGGTGATCGAATCTACTCAGAGACTTTAGAGATTCTGAAGAAAACCGTGGGTCGCGGGCTTGAGGAGTTGCCTTGAGTTCTTGCAGCCTAGAGGTACTTGAGTCGGTGGAGTTGCCACCATAGGTCTTGGCCATCGCTGTAAGTTTTTCTCTATATAGTGGATTGGGCTGGTAGTTGGTATATCCGGAGTGGTTTTTTACTCGCACGAGTTTTCCACTTCGTCATCAAAATTATTGTGTGTTTGTTTTATTTTCCGCAATTTATATTTCACATTGAATTGATATTGTGGATTTTATTATTGTTGGTTGACATTGTAATTGCCTGTTAGAATTCCATAGTCACAGTAATCAGGACTTGTCTTGAATATTGTTTTTTTATTCTGAATAGGGTTAGAATTTTAGGACTATCGCGAATTTTCAATTGGTATCAAAGCCTGATCTCGATCCTTGACTGAACGATGCTTACACACGCGTATAACGCAAGCGCACGTATCGTTCAAGTAGTATAAAAATATCGATCCCACGAGAACTTAATTCCTACTGTTGTTATTAATTATTGATTCTATTTATTTACAAGTATCTAATTAAAGGGAGAAGTGAATTGATTGCTTTTGGTTGGTTGAATATGGATTTTTTTAAATAAAATAAAAATAAAAGACACAAAAGAAAATACCAAGGAAAATAAATAAAAGACTCAAAAGATATAGGGTCGTGACTCCACACAATATTATTAAAAGGATGAATTAACTCTCTTATTTATATGTAATAAATTAATTTGCTAACCTGGAACACGATGATATGCAAAAACCTCTTCCGATGGTCAGACGTAAATACCCAGTATAACCCAATTGAACTATATTCCTATGTCAATCAAATTACCTGGATTCATTAAGACCAAGTTCCAATTATGGCTACCCACGCCCGACAGGTATATTCCTATCTTTTAAGGAGATCTATTAAAGGGTTATTTATCCTCAAGGAAGATCGTGAGCTATTGAATCTAAGGCTGAAACCTAAAATCCCTATGTCTAGTTCATTTTAAGTTTACCCCATCAATCTTTATTAATGGCCAATTAACAAGACGCATTAAGCTTAAAACTCAATAAACAAACTAAAGAACTACCCATAAAAAGAAAATCAATTATTAAGTATGGATATTGTGTTTCATCACTTCCCTAGAATAAAAATAAAATAATGGGGTTGGGGGATCCACTTTTACTATTTATAATTTAGACATCTCTCTTACTATAATACATGAATTAACCATGAAATTACCGACCAGCCATAAAGGCGGTATCCTCATTAAATTAGATTTTAATTAAGTCCGACCAGCCATAAAGGCGGTATTATTATTTGTCCATAAACCAGCCATATAGGCGGTAATTATCTGTCACCTAAAGACCGCCATATAGGCGGTGCCACTTTATGTCAAATAAATAAAACCAGCCATTAAAGAGGTAATCTTTTTAGTTTGAATTATAATTTCTATATTATAATTAAGAGAGATTAATCTAAATTAAAATAATAAAAGCTTCACCCTTCCCCCCAGCGGAAATCTAACTACTAAACATAAAATAAAAGAGAAGAAGAAGAACTACTACTATTACTGAAAATAAAAATACATAAATTAAATAGTGAAAATAAATACAAACAAGATGTAATCCTTAAATTCCTTACAAAAACCTAAGAAAATCATGATAATTACAAATGAAATGGCTTGGTATTTATAGGAAAATCTAAAGGCTTCCACCAATTTCTCCACTGATTGCTCCACCGATTGCTCCACCAAACATGGCACCAAACGTGGCATCAAACATGACACCAAACATGGCACCAAACATAGCATCAAACATGGCACCAAACATGCAAGCATGTTTGGTGGAAGTTTGACAATTTTTATTTTTTATTTTATTAATTTTATTTTATATTTTGAAAATGACTATAGTAGTTACACAAAATATACTGGATTGTTCATCAATTTTGGCCATGGAAACTTCCGAATTCGAAATTATTTTGACTTTCACAGTTGTAGTTCTTCAAGTCTTATTCAATCTGCAACTTGAATCAGCTCAATCAGATATCGGATGAAAAAGTTATGGCCAAAATACGAAACTTGCGCAAAATTGGAATTTAGGACTGCATTTCGTGACGCGTATAGTAAAATTTCGTTTTTGACATTTATTTCTCCGGATTTCATCGTTTTAACCCCGAGTTGATTCCATTAAGTCCCAATATTATTTTTTTTCTGCAAAATAAATAAAAACACATCAAAACGTTCATAAAACTCGAGAAACTATACAAAATATTAGGTTAAATGAGTGGGAAATAGTGATATAATTACCACTCATCACACCCCCAAACCTAATATTTTGATAGTCCTCGAGCAAAATAATAAAATAAAATAATATAAACATCTTTAAAATAAAATTAAGCTAAGCCACTTTCGTAGGGATCACGATTGCATTTAGCATATGCAACAAGCCTTTAAACCCCTAGGTGTCCCTAGTGGACGAGTTGTAGTCTCGTGAGGGTTTACAGCAATGATACCCACAAACATTTTACATAAGTAAAAAGAAAGTAAAACTAATGCACACAAAAGCAAAAAGACAAGAAAAAAGAGAATAAAGAAGTTAGTGACTAAATATGTGAAATTTCTACTCCAAGTTAGTGGTTGTTTTGTTTCTTTTTAAATTACCGAATAAGTAAATTCTCTGATTATAATTACCATTCTCCATATACACAGCCAACAAAATATTAATCAACTCATTTTTGCCCACAACAGTCACAAGTGCAGTTGATAAGAGAGTAATATTTTTGTCCTAAAGTTCTATCAGATTTCACACCTTTTTGTAGCAATGAAATAATTTTTTCGGATTTTTCGGATTTTTTTCTTTCTTTTTCTGATTTTATTTTTTATTTATATACAATATCTTCCGTCTATGTAGCGAGCTTTGGGTCGGTGGCTCCCAAACCAGTTGGCTTTAGGGCACCAGATGTTAAGACACCCCTACGGACTTAATTACTCAGACTTCATATACATATATTTTTTTCCAACATCTTTGATCCATGTAGCGAGCTTTAGGCCAGTGACTCCCAAACCAGATGGTTTTAGGGCACTAGGTGTTAAAACACCCCTACGAACTTAATAACTCGGATCTCAGACGTTTCTTTTTTCACATTTTTTCCTTTTTTTCTTTTTTTTTTACTCCATCACTTTTTGAGATGCTTCCTCCAATTAAACTAGAGCACTGAATATTACAAACTTTTCAATTACAGCTCATGTTTGTATGTTACTATGCATATTGATAATACATGCCAACTGAGCATATGAAGATCCATTTTAGTCAGTTTTATGGAGAATTCACAAATTAAATAATTCAAAAGGAAATAAACAAAAATTAACTTGTTTCGAAAATAGGCTTGAGATACGTATCAGGAGTGGGAACTCCTTACTCAGCTATCTCTCACCAATTTCACCTTTTTAGTCAAAATAAAAACACAAAAATGCAAAATATTTTTGTAATTTTTCAATATTTTTGTATTTTTCGAAAAATTTTGGACTAAAAATCTAGTAAAAATAACACAAAATAAACAAAATACTAATCAACTATTCCCTCCCCCAAACCTAAATGAGACATTGTCCCCAATGTCTTAAACGGTACAAGAAGAGTTTAAAAGGTCATACCTGGCTAGCTGAAATTCAAAGAATTACCGATTAAGATCTATGTCCAATTTATGCTTCTTACCACGATCGCTATCTGACCAGTTCAACTTGGAAAGAATGGGGTCGAGTTTTGGTTCAAAGGCTAGGATTTAGTCAATTAATTCTTCGGCCTTTGTCGCAGTCAGGAAAATATCTTGTACTGATTTGGTGACAAACTCGTGTCTTTTGGCTTCCGCAAGAAATACAAACAGAAAATTGAAGAAATGCTCAATGTTAAGTAATCCAATGGGCTTCCGATGAATGTTCAAGTGCGTCCATGATGCCACCGTGAATATTTCTTCAAACGTTCCGAGCCCACCTGGTAAAGCAATAAACGCATCAGAAGTATTGACCATTTCACGGATTTGTTCAGACATATCTGAGACAATGCGCTCATCTCCATTTGTTAGTCCAATTAATTATTCGTCCGCCAAAGTTTTTGGAATGATACCCAAAACATGACCGCCACCTTCCTGAACGGCTTTTGAAATACTTCCCATCAATCCAAGATTGCCACCACCATATACTAGGTGCATATTTCTCTCTGCTATGACTCTCCCCAATTTCTTTGCAGCCTCAATGAATTTTGATTTATTACCAGAATTGGATCTACAGAAGACACAAATTCGCTTGAATCTCTGCTATGAAGTTGCTTCCATTTTCTCTCTCTTATTTGGATGTATATATGGATGTGTCGAAGAGAGAAATGTAGAGCTGAATTTATAGAACCTGAAAATGGGGAGTAATAGTAGCACTAGTACCTGCCAAATAACAATTATTAGATGAACGTTAAAATAAATCGTGAAAGTCAAAAAGTATAGATCTTGTCGGCGAAAATAAAAGAAAATAACAAAAGAAAAGAAAATCAGAGCAATAATTATGGCAACAGAATTGTGTATGCAATACGCCACTCGTTTGGTATAAATTCATCAGGATGCGTCTCAAGAATCCATTCTTTACTCAGCCACCATTAATGAATTAGCTCTCATGTTTGTGATTGCCAAACACCATTCTTCATTGAATGCTCCGTTTGTGTCTTTCCCTATAAAAATAACACACAAAATTAAAAACTTTACAACATGTATACACAAAATATAAGAATAAAAATTATAACAAATTGCATGGGTTGCCTCCCTGCTAGCGCTAAATTTTTCGTCTTCAGCTAGACGTGACTGAAATCTATCTGTCAAGGTGGTTTCAGCGTCGTTTTGGACGTCCGATTAAAGACAATCCCGTGAGCGTTGCTTTTGAATGGTCTCTTTCAACGGTAAGGTAGCAGAAATTTTTTTGTCCCATTCAGTGCTTGTGCCACCTTTTTAAACTTTGTCGCTTCAGCAGTTCCTGCAAAGAAATAAAGAAAATCAGGAGGTCTCGTATGGTTCTTGACTTGGAATGGGAGTTCCATTCTGTCAAGCTTCTGGGCGAGATCTTTGATTGGTACTCCCCAAAAAAATGATATTTTGCCTGAATGCTATGGATCTTTAACAGGGTCAGACATTTGCTCCTCCATTTGCTCTGCTTCTTTCTCCACATTTTCTTCACATATATATTTTAAAGTTTCTACATTCGGCTCTTCATCTGTCATCTGTGAAATGCATGATCGATAAGTATCAACGTGAGGATGTAAATATGTGTCTGACATTAGGTCTTCATCCTCTGATCTGAGTGAAATGATTGGATCAGGTAGATCTTCTCCAAAAGACATTGCAAAAACAATCTCCAAGATCTTCATTTTGAGGACAGAAAATTACATCCTCAAGTGTTGGTGCAGTTGGTACAAACAACTCAGCTTCATCATCGTCGGAGTCAGAATAATAAAAATCAAATCAAGACTTTGCCGGTTCGGGTTCCTGAAATGATACATCTGGTTCTTGATTCTGCTCAGCTTCCTCTTCTGCTGAAATGTCATCGTGAAATGCTTGGTCATCTGAAAATGATCATTGAGGTATGAAGTTCTGGTTTTCTGTTATTGTCTGATCTGATCTGTCATTCTCTGTATGGATTCTGTTTGACTCTGAATACTTTTGAGTTGGTTCTGAAATGTTTCAAGCATTGTATCCAACTTTTCGTCTCATTTCTGAAACCAATCTTTGAGCATGTCAACAATTGTTCTTCCTCTGATGGTTCTGGTTCTTGATGAAAATTATAGGTGGATGGTAGATAAGATGGAAGATGTGATGGTTCTTCGAAATATGTTGGCTCTTCGTATCTTGATTGATTCCAAAAATTCTGCCACTCTGGAAGGTATATACATTGATTGCTCGGGTGGTTACCATCACAAATTACACATCTCCCCATTTCGTTTTGTTGAGCAAATGTAGCATTACTTGGTTCTGTCATCCAGTGATAGTTGTTGGGCTGTACAACAAGCCTTAGAAAACCAGACCGTTGCTCCCAGATGTGGGGTGTATCTTCTTGTAAAGCACGTAATCTCTCAATCTCTCAGTAGTGTTCCATTTTTTCAACCACCTCAAGAAATATAAGTCCCCGGCAACGGCGCCAAAAACTTGACCGGTGCTTACACACGCATATAACGCAAACGCACGTATCGTTCAAGTAGTATAAAAATATCGATCCCACGAGGATTTAATTCCTACTGTTGTTATTAATTATTGATTCTATTTATTTACAAGTATCTAATTAAAGGGAGAAGTGAATTGATTATTTTTGGTTGGTTGAATATGAATTTTCTAAATAAAATAAAAATAAAAGAAATAAAAGAAAATACCAAGGAAAATAAATAAAAGACTCAAAAGATATAGGGTCGTGACTCCACACAATATTATTAAAAGGATGAATTGACTCTCTTATTTACGTGTAATAAATTAATTTGCTAACCTGGAACACGATGATATGCAAAAGCCTCTTCCGATGGTCAGACACAAATACCCAGTATAACCCAATTGAACCATATTCCTATGTCAACTAAATTACCTGGATTCATTAAGACCAAGTTCCAATTATGGCTACCCACGTCCGACAGGTATATTCCTATCCTGTAAGGAAATCTATTAAAAGGTTATCTATCCTCAAGGAAGATCGTGAGCTATTGAATCTAAGGTTGAAACCTAAAATCCATATGTCTAGTTCATTTTAAGTTTACCCCATCAATCTTTATTAATGGCCAATTAACAAGACGTATTAAGCTTAAAACTCAATAAACAAACTAAAGAACTACCCATAAAAAGAAAATCAATTATTAAGTGTGGATATTGTGTTTCATCACTTCCCTAGAATAAAAATAAAATACTGGGGTTGGGGGATCCACTTTTACTATTTATAATTTAGACATCTCCCTTACTATAATACAGAAATTAACCATGAAATTACCGACCAGCCATAAAGGCGGTATCCTCATTAAATTAGATTTTAATTAAGTCCGACCAGCCATAAATGCGGTATTATTATTTGTCCATAAACCAGCCATATAGACGGTAATTATCTGTCATCTAAAGACCGACCATATAGGCGGTGCCACTTTATGTCAAATAAATAAAACCAACCATTAATGCGGTAATCTTTTTAGTTTGAATTATAATTTCTATATTATAATTAAGGGAGATTAATCTAAATTAAAATAATAAAAGCTTCACCCTTCCCCCCAACGGAAATCTAACTACTAAACATAAAATAAAAGAGAAGAAGAAGAAGCACTACTACTATTACTGAAAATAAAAATACATAAATTAAATACTGAAAATAAATACAAACAAGATGCAATCCTTAAATTCCTTACAAAAACCTAAGGAAAGCATGAGAATTACAAATGAAATGGCTTGGTATTTATAGGAAAATCTAAAGGCTTCCACCAATTTCTCCACCGATTGCTCCACCGATTGCTCCACCAAACATGGCATCAAACATGACACCAAACATGACACCAAACATGGCATCAAACATGGTACCAAACATGCAAGCATGTTCGGTGGAAGTTTGACAATTTTTATTTTTTTATTTTATTAATTTTATTTTATATTTTGAAAATGACTATAATAGTTACACAAAATATACTGGATTGTTCATCAATTTCGGCCATGTAAACTTCCGAATTCGAAATTATTTTGACTTTCAAAGTTGTAGATCTTCGAGTCTTCTTCAATATGCAACTTGAATAAGCTTAATCAGATATCAAATGAAAAAATTATGTCCAAAATACGAAACTTGCGCAAAATTAGAATTTAGGACTGCACTTCGTGACGCGTATAGTAAAATTTCGTTTTGACATTTTTTTCTCCGAATTTCATCGTTTTAGCCCCGAGTTGATTCCATTAAGTCACAATATTATTTTTATCTACAAAATAAATAAAAACACATCAAAACGTTCATAAAACTCGAGAAAATATACAAAATATTAAGTTAAATGAGTGGGAAATATTGATATAATTACCACTCATCATTGACCTATTTGTTATGGATCGTAGTCAACCTTTAAATTGTCCGCCATTTTTTGATGGCACAAAATATTTATATTGGAAGGTTCGCATGAGAGCATTCCTTAAGTCCTTAGATGAGAGGGTCTAGATGACAGTAGAGTACATATGGAAATCCCCCGTTGTTGTAGTTGATGTGGTCTCTTCCCCCAAGGATAAACTGACATTGACCAATGACAAATTTGATGCTAGCAATAGGAACAACAAGGCAATTAATACTATACATGGTGCTGTTTGTTCTGCTGAATTTAGGAGAATCTCAATGTGTGAGATAGCCAAAGATGGTTGAGACATCCTACAGACTGTGCATGAGGGCACATTATTTGTCAAAAATAATAGACTCTAGGATCTTGCTACTAAGTTTGAGGTTGCCAGAATAAAAGATTATGAGACCTTTCATGAGTTCTATGCTGAGATTAACAACATTGTTAACTCAAGTTTTAACCCAGATGAGACTATTCCTACCAGTAGGATAGTTAGAAAAATCTTTAGATCAATGTCTGATAAGTTCCTACCCAAAATCACCGCCATCGAGGAATGCAATGACCTCGATCAGCTTCATTTAGAAGACCTCGTAGGAAAACTGTAAGTTTATGAGAAGAAACTCCCTAGGTATCAAAAGCCCAAAACTATAGCGATGAAGATCGTGGAGAAAGTTGTTCACGGTTCGTCTAGTGATGAGGATACCCTCGCAGATTATGATTTGACCTTATTTGTAAAGAAGTTTAGGAAATTTCTTAAGTTGAAGAAGAGTGGTCATAGTAGTGACAGAGATAGAGAGGATAAGCCTAGAGAGAGTAGACATAACATGAGTGAGTCTAGAGAGGATATTGGTAGTAGACCCCGTAGTATCCAGTGCCATGAATGTGAAGGATATGACACGTTAGATCTGAGTGTCCCACATACTTTAGGGCTAAAGGCAAGAAATCCATGGCAGCCTCTCTTAGTGCTTCAGAAGGTGGCTATACTTCTGATGAGTCTCATAAAGACAAGAGCAATTATATGGCCTTTACTGCTAGTGTGACTGATAAGAGAGAGATTGTTGTTAATGATACTGATTCAGAAGTCTCTCTCGATGAGTCTGTAGATGAGGAAAGTCTTCAAGTAGCTTATGTTGAAATATTTAATGAGAGTTTAGCTATTAAGAAGACTAATATAGAGGTTAATGAGAGGCTGGAACTAGTTGAGGTAGAAAAGAATGAAGCTCAAGCCAAATTTGAAAAAAGCCTCTTGATGGTAGATGACCAGGAGGAGAGGAATAGAGGCCTAATTAATAGGGTCTAATTTTTAGAGGCCGAACTTGGAGATGCTAGAACCCAATTGTCTGCCTTTTCTAATGGGAATAAAAAGGTGGACCGTATGTTAGGTATTAGTTTTGAGCCTAACTGTGATAAGGCGTCAACATCTAGAACCGTGCCTAAACCTCCTAAATGTGACTTAGACAATAAGCATTTTGAGTGTTGTCATATGATCCCTCCTTATGTTCCTCATCCTGCGACCCAACCTCGATCTAGAGGTCCTGTGGGTAAACCTCGCTCTCATCCGAGGTTTGTGCATGTGTGCCATTATTGTGGCAAGACAGGACATATTAGGCCTAAGTGCTTCATGTTGCACAAACAAAAGAATATGCCTAAGAGTGTGTCTCCTAGATTTGATTCTTCAAATCTAGTTTCTCAAGTTTCTGCACTAACAAAACAGACACAATTTCTTAGTGAGAAACTTACTTTGTTGACTGGGAATACTCATGTGGAAGAGGTTCATAGAAAGGTTTGGGTGAGGAAGCGAGATGACTTCCCATATACTTCTGAATGCCTTGATCCTGACAGTCATGATGAGAGTGAAATTCAGTGTAACTCCTCTTAGAAGTTTCTTTTGTATTTCCCATTGCATGTGTGTGTTGCATGTGTTTTTGTTATTGCACGTTTATTTTATTTCACTGCATATGTGTGTGTGTGTGTGTTTTATCTTGTTATATCTCCCTTGGTATATAGGATGGAAACCCGGATATAAATTTCATAGTCGATTCCGAATGGACGATAGTATGATATGTACACGTACCATTGGATATTGACAAGCCATTTTGTGTCTTTATCTTTTGTGTGTTAAATCTGAAAAATAACAAAAAATATATGAATTGAAAAAGAGCAAAAATATTTTTTATTGACTTGTTAGGGCATAAATAGCATGTACATGTGATCATGGTATGTAAAATATATGGTTATACATGTATAATATGTTTTTATTTTTCTTGATGCTCTATATACATATATGTGTGTGATAAAAACCCTCTGTATATCTTGTGCTTGCACCTCACATACACGTTTTTATTATGTTAAGACTTGGTCGCATGTATGAGTTTTTGGACTGACAATCTAATTTCTATCATACTTTGTGCACTAAATAGTGTTACCTTTGACTAGATGACCTTACTATGAGACTCAAATGCACAAGAGCCAATATGCCAAATTCAAAAGATAAGGGCATAAACCCTTCACTCGAAAGAGTTATTATTTATGAGTTTATGAGATTTATGGGGAAAATAACATAACATGCAACCAGTGTTGCTTACTTTCAGGTCCTAGTGGTGATAGGTTTGAACATTTATTTTTGTGGACTTAGTTTATTATGAGATGGATTTCTTTGGCTGTGTCCAGCTCATAAAATAAGGTCTCAAGCCTTGATTCGTTGTGCACTTATTTTTCACGCAAGTGCTTGTTATGCTTTGATGTTTATGTCATATGCATAAGTGTTGTATTTAGCCAAAGTTAAAATGATGCATATTGTTCCATGTCATAAACAGATGAATACTGATTGGGTATTATTGTATTTGCTAGAAGTGTTGTTTCAGTCAGTTTTTTATGAGAATTTTTTTTACCTCATGATGTGCTTATGTGTGCTTCATGTCATAACATACCATTTGTTTTACATATGTATAAGTGTTTACTTCCCGTATGATTTTAAGCTAGTTATGTGGGTCTGTTAGTGAGAGGGAGTAAGTTTTGTTTGCATATACTCTTGCATGCGTTATCTCATGTTATTTTTCATGGTTCTTTCATCCTTTGTCATTTCGTGACAAAAAAGGGGAGAGTATATTAAGGAGGAGTAGTACCGTAGAATATCCTTTTGATATCTCTGTTTTAAGGAGAGTTATGTTTAAGGGGGAGAAAGATATCTACATATACATGCATGAGTTTTATATATGTTTTATGTTATACTTGATAATCCCAATATTTTTCACGGTATATTATTATCTGTGGATGTTTCAGGTAAGAAGGTTTGTTGCTGAGGTGACATTGATTTCAAGGCTACTTGGTTAGGAGTTAAATCGAGTCTTATTGTAATAAGTCACTGTTTTGATAGTTTACAGTTGACTATTTTATTTTTTGGGTCTATTACCATAGTCTTTTTATTGTGTAGTGTTTTGTCACGGAATGCCAAAGATGGAGATTGTTAGCACATTTTTTATTGGCATGTGTCCGTGACAAAACGAGTTCAATTTAGTTGTAATCTATCATGAAGATCTTTGTGTAATTGGGCTGGTTTTTGACTGGTGTGCATCAGATAAACGTTCGTGGTGCGTTCGTTGCAGTGTTCGAACGATTGACGTTAGTGCTGCGTTCGTTATTTGGTTCGAACGTGTGGCGTTAGTCGCACGTTCTCTATTGGGTTCGAACGAGATCATTCTAGAGAGCAAACGTTCGAGGCACGTTTTTGTTGGGTTCGAATGAGATCATTCCAGAGAGCATTCTTTCGTTGTGCGTTCGAGGGCATTTGAACGAGTCTTTCCAGTAGACGTGCGTTCGTGCAACGTTCGAGTAAATGTTCGAACGACAGTCGCATCTGAACGCATTTTTGTACCTTTTCACCTTGAAAAACCCTAGTTTTTCATCATACCTATAAATATAACATCTAGCCGTCATCCCTTGGGGTTGGAACACATTTTCCTTGAGCCAAAATCTCTTAAAGTTTTCAACCTTTTTGATTCCACCATTGAAGACTTCTTCATCTTCTTGTCTCTTTGTTAATGGTGAGAATCGTTCTTTGATAAACCTTTAACACAACTTAACCCAAAATTCATAATCCTTCAAAGTTCTTTAGGAGGAAGTTTGGTAGTCGGAGTTCTGGCGTCAGAGGTGATATAATCTACTCAGAGACTTTAGAAATTCTGAAGAAAAGCGTGGGTCGCGGGCTTGAGGAGTTGCATTGAGTTCTTACAACCTAGAGGTACTTGAGTCAGTGGAGTTGCCACCATAGGTCTTGGCCATCGCTGTAAATTTTTCTCTATATAGTGGATTGGGCTGGTAGTTGATATACCCGAAGTGGTTTTTTACTTGCACGAGTTTTCCACTTTGTCACCAAAATTATTGTGTTGATTTTATGTGTTTGTTTTATTTTCCGTAATTTATATTTCACATTGAAATGATATTGTGGATTTTATTATTGTTGGTTGACATTGTAATTGTCTGTTAGAATTCCATAGTTACAGTAATCAGGACTTGTCTTGAATATTGTGTTTTATTCCGCATAGGGTCAGAACCTTAGAACTATCGCGAATTTTCATTCTCGAATCAAGTCAAGCACCCCTTTTGGGACTTTGTTTCAAGAGGCTTGAATCTTACATGATCTCTGCATATGGTGAATTTTGAATTCAGTCCACAATCAAGATTTCGTAGGATGGGGTACCAACGATCCTGTAAAACAAAGGCAGAGAGTGCGTAGAGTAACTACTCATGGGTTTGGTGGATGCCGTAGGCAATCCGACGCTCAAGTCAGCAAGGTGATGAACATAAAATAAGGAAGAATGAGACAAAGAGCTACATTGATCTTCGTGGTTTGTTACCATGAGGGCAGTAGGTTAGTATTTAGGGACTGATATCCTTGAGAACTCTAGTGTGAGAGTTAAAGCTTGAATGCCTCAACTCCTTGGACTTTATCTCCTTTTATATGCTATGAGAGTAGTCTTTTATTCGAATGAGGATTTCTTGGAATGGTTGAATTTCAATCCTACTATAAGAGGGTAATTAAGTCGGGATTGATTGATGAGTGCCTAGGTTTCCGGGATTATGTGTAATCCTAATTGTATTTGGACTTGACTACAGTATTTGTAGGTAATTTTTCTTGATCCAAATATTTAGTTTCCTTATTGAAAAGAAATTAGTCGTGTGTAAACTGGCGGACAAAGTCTACTAGAATATTGCATAATATGTGATTGTCGGTTGGGACATTGATCAAGTAATGTTGGTTGAGATATTAAGTAATATGGCATTCGTCCCTTAGAGACTTTTTGGTCGCGTTGACCTCTTACTCTTGTGGGTATATGGGCTTATGGGCCTTGTATGTGAGCCCTGTGTGTAGGCTTAGGATTGTTGGTAGCCGACTGTCGATAGTCATGCGATAAGTAATTTAATTCCAATAAGTGTCGGCTGGAAGTACTTCAGTAGACTGCAATTAGAATGGGCCTAGAGGTAGGCCCAATTGGTAGGCTGACGAAAGTCTGGTTGTTGATAATCTTGTGTTTGAGCGTATTTAACCTAGTAGACTTATTGTCGACTGGAATCATTGTCGAGTGGAAATGACCATGTTGACTGGACTTCACATGTCAACTGGGGCTCTCGTGTGGACCGGAAGTCATGATGATTGGATCTTGGTAGAAGCCAACGGTGCCATTTGGCTTAGATGAAGATCATGTGACATAAACTCGAACAAGTGGGCTTGCTGAAGTCCATGTGTTGTTTAGGCCCAAATATTGACAGTGACATAATGACGTTTGAAGTCCTAAACACAAATTTAACCCGTACAATCTCTCAAATAAATTAATTGCCTTGAGACGCGAATAAATTTGTTACATTATTTGTTTATATTATTGAGTTTCTACTAGTATTATGATTTGTTACATATTAGTTTTATTAGCTGTATTCAGGCTAATATTATTTTGTTGGAATTTGCTTATGTATCTCCTCAAAGTTAATTATTTTATTTAATTTCTTGCTTCGATCTTTTATATGAATGATTCGAATCAGATTGAATACCAGAATCATTTAGTAGCAAATTTCACAAAAAGATCACTCATCTTGAATTATACATTCACAATAATAAAGGCAGCGGTAACTTATATGAAAAGACAAACTTCCCCCTTTATTTATAATCAGGCCTTGCCTGAACACCCTTTCAGGACAAAACACACCAACAAGAAACAAAGCAACAGTAGCAAAATGCAAGCTTGCATTATATAATACAAGCTTTTTTATATTAATTCATGGCGACGAAAAAAAGACGAGAATCCAAAGAAACACAGCCATAATTATTTGGTTCACTACACAAACGGAAAATGATTGAGCAAGGACGATTCATTGCTGCTGTCTCCTCTAAAGTCTGAACTTTGAATCGATCGATCAGCGCAAATCATGAGGATACATTAATTATGTGTTTGCCCTGATCATTGAAACAACCAGAAATTGCACTTCAACAATTAGAGTTTCATTCCTAGAAAGGTATCCCTTAGTGTTGTCATACAGGTCATCCATGGATACCAATTTCGAAGACTCTTTTTCCGCAGCCGAGTTAAAAAAATGCTTAACTGGAAAAGGAAAAAAAAAGGTTTAATGTATGTTAGCTCTTGTTCAAGGCCTAAAAGAAACCCAAATAAAGAAAATTAAAAATCTGAGTATAAAATATGAAGTTGAAAAGTACTGACTTGTTTGTTCAACACCAGCTTTACTACGGCTGTATTGGTTGAGTACTTTGAGCTTAAATTCTGCATAAACTGGTTTTTTAGGGGAAACTCTGAGATAATCAGCTGGCTTTAAAGAAACAGTGAGATAGTTGCCTTTATCAGCTCCAGATCCTGCCGGATAAACCACCAGTTGCCTACAACAAATAAAATAAAATACTAAATTATATATGTATATGAGGATGAATAGATGTAGGAAATGAAAGGTAGTTACCAGTTTCTCTCTCCAACAGTGAACACAGTTGAGTACTGAACCGTATTACCTACACCACCGAAAGATGGGATGGACCAACTAAAAGTTCCACCCTCAGGTTCATTGACCAAGGAAAGAATTTCCTCACTGCCAGTTGGTTTAACAACGTAAACCTCAGCACCGAATGCACATGTATCATCAATAAGGTACCCATTTGAAGGTTCATTAAAGGTTGCAAGGGCAAGAAATTTGCCGAAACCCCATTCACTCTTGAGCCTATCAAAACGCCTCATTGGGGATTTAGCATCCTGGACTACCAAGTATTGGTTCGTTATTTGATCATATACAAACAATTTGTAGTAGACATTGACATTCCAAGTACCATCAGGATGGGGATTGGAGTCGTCTATTTTCAGGTAAAGGGAAAGATGGTCCTTCCCATCACTCTTTCTATTTCCATTGGGATAGAAAACCAATCTCCTGCCAATCAATTAGAATAAATAATTATTACCAAATTTATTCATTGATTAGCAATATGTATTCTTTTTTCATTATAAATGGATGGACGTACCAATTGTAGCCGCCGGACTTGAAAATACCAGATTCAAATTTTTCGACGGTTGAATCTGATAGCAGCTTGAATGACTCTACTTTCAGTGAGTAGTCAGCTGGGGGAAGACTCCTTTTCTCCCTCAAAATTGCTGAAATTAACAGAAGATAAACAACAAAGAAAGCATAATACCATAATTTATGAATTCAACTTCATAAATTAAGTTTTTTCAATTACTAATAGAACGCAAGGGAGAATTAGTTAATATACACACCGTTGTCGGCACCAGACATTGCAGAATTTCCGGAAATAGATGCAAGGAATTGATGAAATCAAAATTAGCTTTTGATAGATATCCAAGGGGTAGCTACTAAAGGCCATTTATATATGCACATTTAATGAATTAAAAAAGACTTGTGAAGGCCAAGCAAGTCTTTCTTTATTAACAAATATCCACATAAACCATGCAATTAAACAATATTCGCTAAGATTGAAGGTCATTTTAGATCAATTTGCTATTATTCAATATATCTTTAAGTTTAATTAAGTCTAATATTAGGCCCGTATAACTAAAAATTAAAGATTATCTAAATACACGAACTATTCAAAACCAAATTATTTTGGTATTATTTACTTTCTCCTCCTCCCCCCCCCCCCCCCCCCTAAATTTGAGCATTTTATGGGTTTCAGTTTGTGTTGCGCGCACATATCTTTGATGAAGACTCAAGCGGATAACATATTGGTGACACTTCAATATCTGAAGTAGAAATTCTTTCTCATTTATTTTTGTTAGGAAATATAATCCCTAATATATTTACATGTTTGTCCTCTTAGGATCTAACCATACATGTATTACTAGTCCTAGATTTATTTACATGCTAATTGAAATAAATCTAAGTTAATCACAACACAATTGCATACCTTAAACTTGTAGAGACCTCTTAATCAAACTTAATTGATTGCTTAACTCAATAAGCAAATGGTCTTATTTATAGGAGGAAATCAAGTCACTATTCATTGATTACTATTAATCAAATAATTAGGATGCATAATGACCTTTTCTAATCCTTCCAAAAATGTTACCATCATGGGTGTACCATTTGTTCCCCATTTAACATTTTACTAATTGTTGTTACTTAACAACTCTTGTTGTTACTTAATTATTTGATTAACAACTCTTGTTGTTTACTTAGTAATGAAATCATTACTAATTGTTGTTATTTAACAACACCACATAATTAGCTTAATAATTTCCAAGATGAAATTATTACTAATTGTTGTTATTTAACAACACCAAATAATTAACTTAATAATTTCCAAATGAAATTATTACTACAATTAATTTCCAACATCTCCCACTCACACATGATGAGATCAACAATTTTTATTATCTCTACAAGAATAATTCATACTTTGCAATTGTGCCGTGCGACCAGCATACTTCGAGAGCTCAATTGCTATACATCTGTTAGGAATATATAGCTGCTCGAAAAATGGATAGAACCATAGTGGATTATGTATGCAGTATCCTCGATCATTTATCACATTAAATCTCTCTCGATCTCTTTTCGAATGTAATATTAATTTTGTATTCACAATCATGTTTGATCACATAGAATAACATAATTGGTCGACCAGTGAATACAAGCTAATGTGATATTACTCATATAATGATCTTTCTCATTTCTCGAATCTCTCAACTTTGATTCAATTCGCTTTTCCAGAGATGTTCTTTCAGATCGAATCTCTCATGATCTTTCAGCAACACTCCAAGATAGCGATCATTAAATCTAAGTTTTAAGAAGCAGACAAGAGTCTAAAGGGTACAATGTGAGATTGAAATAATCTCAAGGGTCTCACACAATATCAAGACTGAGATCTCTACTTGTATTACCCTCAATAGTCACAAATGTACACATGGTATGAAAACATGTGCTACGGTATTCTCTCCTTTCCCATGGAGCGCATGTCTCATAAAATACCGTACAGATTATAGTTCAGACAAACACAATGTCTAACTCATAACTGACATTAAGACAAGTAAGGTGAAACGAACTTATTCACCTTAGGTCATATCATAGAGAAAGTGACCATATAACGACATTACTTAATTTTCAAGCTTGAGCTCTCCAAATTATCACTCAGATAATTAGCTTAAAAATTTGTCTCATCTCCCATTAACACAAAGTAATGGAGGCGATTGCCCGTGTGAGAGGGCCAATCATTCACTTGTCCGACATACTTCTCATACTAACAAATAGTATATTTGTTTAAACATGTATCAACATAATAACATGTAAGCATTGAACACAAATATCAATGAGTATTAACATTAGTAAACATTATTTGGGAAAAAATACATATCATAATATGTAAGCACATTAACATCTACGCAATCCCTGAGTTTTTACATGTCTAACAAAGACATCTCTAGGAACAGGCTTGGTCAATGGATCTGCTACCATTTCTTGCGTAGAAATGTACTTCATGTTTACCTCTTCTCGTGCAACTATGTCTTTCACAAAGTTATATTTGGTATCTATATGTTTCGTTTTACAATGGAATTTTGGGTCTTTTGTGTAGGCTATCGCTGCTTCACTATCACAGTTAACTAATACTGGACCAGAAGCTTCATTTGACATACCCAAATGATCCAAGAACCTTTTCAACCACACAGCCTCTTGTACTGCTGATGAAAAGGCCACAAATTCAGCCTCCATTGTGGATAAGGCTATACAAGATTGTTTCTTACTGCTCCATGAAATGGCACCATTGTTTAGCAAGAAAACAAAACCGGAGGTAGATTTTCTTTCATCTAAATCTCCTCCCCAGTCAGCATCAGTATAGCCTCTCAATTGCAGATCATTTCCTTGATAACACAATGAGTAATCAGCTGTCCCTCTCAGATACCTAAATATTCTTTTAACTGCTTTCCAATGTGCTAGTCCTGGATTGGATTGGTATCTACTTACCATTCCAACAGCGAAACAGATATCAGGTCTTGTACACAACATTGCGTACATTAAACTTCCAACTGCATTTGCATAAGGAACTTTCTTCATTTGTTCCTTTTCCTGTGGAGTTTCAGGACACAATCTACGACTTAAAGCTTCAGTTTTCGTGATAGGAGTATCAATGGGTTTGCAAGCCTGCATTTGGAAGCGTTCAAGAATTTTCTTTATATATGACTCCTGTGAAAGAGATAATAAATTCTTTGAACGATTTCTTGAGATCTTAACCCCAAGAATATATGCAGCTTCACCCATATCTTTCATCTCGAAGTTAGATGATAACCATTCTTTAATGTGTTTTACAAACTCCTTATCATTTCCGGCTATAAGTATATCATCCACGTACAAAGATAAGATAATGAACTTATCTTTATCTCTCTTGGTGTACACACAATGATCCTCATCTATCATTGTGAAATCATTCGAAATGATTGTATTGTGGAATCGTATATACCATTGTCTAGACGATTGCTTGAGACCATATATAGACTTTAAAAGTCTACATACTTTCTCCTTTTCATTTTCTTTTATGAAACCTACTGGTTGTTCCATGTAGATTTCTTCATCAAGTTCTCCATTGAGAAAAGCAGTCTTTACATCCATTTGATGTAATTCTAGATCCATACTTGCTACTATAGCCAGAATCAAGCGAATTGAGGTAAACCTTACAACAGGTGAAAAAGTCTCTTCGTAGTCAATTCCTTCTTGTTGCGTATACCCTTTTGCCACAAGTCGTGCTTTATATCTTTCGATATTGCCATCGGCATTACGCTTTATTTTAAGAACCCATTTGTTCTTAACAGCTTTACGTCCTTTGGGTAGATCAACCAATTCCCAAACTTGGTTGGACCTCATTGACTCCATCTCTTCTTCCATTGCTTTCATCCATTTTTCCTTAGCAGGACACTGAAGAGCCTCTCTTATGTTTCTAGGTTCTTCATCATCTTGAGGTAGAATCATAAAGGTTTCTCCTTCGATATCGAAACGACGTCGAGGAATGCCTATACGATTACTACGTCGCAATTGGGATTCTAGTGGTGGAACTGATTCCTCACTTTCGATATTATTCCCATTTGGATCGTGCACATTGCTCCCACTAGGATTATGTACATCACTCCCACTCGGATCACGTAAATGAGACTCGTGTGAAACTAATTCATCATTTTGAGATTCATGTGAAACAGATTCATCATGTTTTCTCAAATTTCTCTCATCACTCCCACTTGAATTAGGTAACCCGAGTGTTCACCAATCATGTGATCCATGTGATCTTGAGTTTCATATAGAGATAAATCTTGACCTATCTCTCCCTGCTTAGGAAAATCATTTTCTAAAAATGTGATATCTCGTGATTCAAATTCTGTCACGCCTCCACTTTCATGTTCACCTATGCAAACATAACCTTTTGATTGTTCAGAATATCTTATGAAGATACTCTTTTTTCCTCTTGGGCCTAACTTTCCATGTTCGTGAGAACGCACATGAACATAAGCCGTACAACCCCAAGTTTTAGAAAGTGAATATCTGGTTTACGACCTGTCCATAACTCATATGGTGTGGTGGACACAGATTTAGATGGCACTCGGTTAAGTACATATGTGGCAGTTAATAATGCATCACCCCAATAGGTTATAGGTAAATTTGATTGTGCCATCATAGACCTAACCATCTCAAGAAGAGTTCTATTTCTTCTTTCCGCAACACCATTTTGTTGAGAAGTAGCAGGAGTAGTCAACTGACGACTAATTCCTTTTTCATCACATAATTCTCTGAACTGATCAGATAAGTACTCACGACCACGGTCAGTGCGTAGTGCTTTAATTTTCTTGTCCAATTGATTTTCTGTCAAATTCATAAATTTCTTGAAACATTCTAATGCTTCGGATTTATGAGCAATCAAATAGACATAACCAAAGCGAGTAAAATCATCTATAAATGTGATGAAATAAGATGCTCCATGCCTTGCCCTGACATTCATTGGACTACAGATATCTGAATGAATTAATTGTAATGGAAATTCTGCTCTAGTCCCTTTTCCAAATGGTTTTCTCGCAGTTTTTCCTGCCAAGCAATATTCACAGGTTGACAATTCCACCTTCTCAATATTTCCCAGAAAGCCTTCTTTGGCTAATCTGTTCATTCTTTGCTGGCCAATGTGGCCAAGTCTAGCATGCCACACAGTTACATCACTATCATCACTGACAGATGAAGTAACAAACGAAAAACCGGAATTGTGATTAAAACACTCAACATTCAATACAATAAAACCATCCAGGAAATAACCAGAACCATAGTGTATTGTACCTAAGTACAAATCAACACCAAATTTATGGAAGTTCAAATTGAAACCTAAATTAACCAAAACCAACACAGAAACTAAATTTCGACGAATTTGTGGAGCAAACAATACATCATGTAGTAGTAAAGTTTTTCCACCATGCATGACTAACTTGCATGTTCCTATGCCTTTGACTTCAACCCGTGAGTTGTTGCCAACATATATCCATTTCACCCCAGGTGAAATTCGTCGAAATTCCACGAAGGCATCTCTATCCTTCGCTACATGGTCTGTGGCTCCTGAGTCTACAGTCCACAGGATTAGATTCAGTTAGATAGATTGAACTTGAAACACATATTTCATTTAAATATGCACGAAAGGTATTCACCTTTTTAGGCTCAGTGCAGTCACGAGCAAAATGACCTTTCTTACCACAGTTAAAACATTTAACCTTTGCCATGTTTTTCTTTTTGGTAGGACGTTTTCCTTTACCATGTTGATTGGTTTTCTGTTTCTTTTCTGGCTTAGAAGAATTTTGTTCTTTTCCGAACTGGAACCCACCACCATGAAATTTTCTTTTCTTTTTGAAACCCCCTGGTTTGCTAGTTTCTGTCATATACACTTCAACATTTGACTTAGCAGCCGCAAGGCGGTCGCTTTCTAATTCAAGGTGACGTTTGGCATCATCAAAGGTTTTGATGCTCTCATTGTGGGTCAAATGCATTTTCATATGCTCCCAGCTATTTGGAAGAGAACGAATGACCGCTTGGACTTTCTGTTCATTTGTGTGTTAAATCTGAAAAATAACAAAAAATATATGAATTGAAAAAGAGCAAAAATATTTTTTATGACTTGTTAGGGCATAAATAGCATGTACATGTGATCATGGTATGTAAAATATATGGTTATACATGTATAATATGTTTTTATTTTTCTTGATGCTCTATATACATATATGTGTGTGATAAAAACCCTCTGTATATCTTGTGCTTGCACCTCACATACACGTTTTTATTATGTTAAGACTTGGTCGCATGTATGAGTTTTTGGACTGACAATCTAATTTCTATCATACTTTGTCCACTAAATAGTGTTACCTTTGACTAGATGACCTTACTATGAGACTCAAATGCACAAGAGCCAATATGCCAAATTCAAAAGATAAGGGCATAAACCCTTCACTCGAAAGAGTTATTATTTATGAGTTTATGAGATTTATGGGGAAAATAACATAACATGCAACCAGTGTTGCTTACTTTCAGGTCCTAGTGGTGATAGGTTTGAACATTTATTTTTGTGGACTTAGTTTATTATGAGATGGATTTCTTTGGCTGTGTCCAGCTCATAAAATAAGGTCTCAAGCCTTGATTCGTTGTGCACTTATTTTTCACGCAAGTGCTTGTTATGCTTTGATGTTTATGTCATATGCATAAGTGTTGTATTTAGCCAAAGTTAAAATGATGCATATTGTTCCATGTCATAAACAGATGAATACTGATTGGGTATTATTGTATTTGCTAGAAGTGTTGTTTCAGTCAGTTTTTTATGAGAATTTTTTTTACCTCATGATGTGCTTATGTGTGCTTCATGTCATAACATACCATTTGTTTTACATATGTATAAGTGTTTACTTCCCGTATGATTTTAAGCTAGTTATGTGGGTCTGTTAGTGAGAGGGAGTAAGTTTTGTTTGCATATACTCTTGCATGCGTTATCTCATGTTATTTTTCATGGTTCTTTCATCCTTTGTCATTTCGTGACAAAAAAGGGGAGAGTATATTAAGGAGGAGTAGTACCGTAGAATATCCTTTTGATATCTCTGTTTTAAGGAGAGTTATGTTTAAGGGGGAGAAAGATATCTACATATACATGCATGAGTTTTATATATGTTTTATGTTATACTTGATAATCCCAATATTTTTCACGGTATATTATTATCTGTGGATGTTTCAGGTAAGAAGGTTTGTTGCTGAGGTGACATTGATTTCAAGGCTACTTGGTTAGGAGTTAAATCGAGTCTTATTGTAATAAGTCACTGTTTTGATAGTTTACAGTTGACTATTTTATTTTTTGGGTCTATTACCATAGTCTTTTTATTGTGTAGTGTTTTGTCACGGAATGCCAAAGATGGAGATTGTTAGCACATTTTTTATTGGCATGTGTCCGTGACAAAACGAGTTCAATTTAGTTGTAATCTATCATGAAGATCTTTGTGTAATTGGGCTGGTTTTTGACTGGTGTGCATCAGATAAACGTTCGTGGTGCGTTCGTTGCAGTGTTCGAACGATTGACGTTAGTGCTGCGTTCGTTATTTGGTTCGAACGTGTGGCGTTAGTCGCACGTTCTCTATTGGGTTCGAACGAGATCATTCTAGAGAGCAAACGTTCGAGGCACGTTTTTTGTTGGGTTCGAATGAGATCATTCCAGAGAGCATTCTTTCGTTGTGCGTTCGAGGGGCATTTGAACGAGTCTTTCCAGTAGACGTGCGTTCGTGCAACGTTCGAGTAAATGTTCGAACGACAGTCGCATCTGAACGCATTTTTGTACCTTTTCACCTTGAAAAACCCTAGTTTTTCATCATACCTATAAATATAACATCTAGCCGTCATCCCTTGGGGTTGGAACACATTTTCCTTGAGCCAAAATCTCTTAAAGTTTTCAACCTTTTTGATTCCACCATTGAAGACTTCTTCATCTTCTTGTCTTCTTTGTTAATGGTGAGAATCGTTCTTTGATAAACCTTTAACACAACTTAACCCAAAATTCATAATCCTTCAAAGTTCTTTAGGAGGAAGTTTGGTAGTCGGAGTTCTGGCGTCAGAGGTGATATAATCTACTCAGAGACTTTAGAAATTCTGAAGAAAAGCGTGGGTCGCGGGCTTGAGGAGTTGCATTGAGTTCTTACAACCTAGAGGTACTTGAGTCAGTGGAGTTGCCACCATAGGTCTTGGCCATCGCTGTAAATTTTTCTCTATATAGTGGATTGGGCTGGTAGTTGATATACCCGAAGTGGTTTTTTACTTGCACGAGTTTTCCACTTTGTCACCAAAATTATTGTGTTGATTTTATGTGTTTGTTTTATTTTCCGTAATTTATATTTCACATTGAAATGATATTGTGGATTTTATTATTGTTGGTTGACATTGTAATTGTCTGTTAGAATTCCATAGTTACAGTAATCAGGACTTGTCTTGAATATTGTGTTTTATTCCGCATAGGGTCAGAACCTTAGAACTATCGCGAATTTTCATTCTCGAATCAAGTCAAGCACCCCTTTTGGGACTTTGTTTCAAGAGGCTTGAATCTTACATGATCTCTGCATATGGTGAATTTTGAATTCAGTCCACAATCAAGATTTCGTAGGATGGGGTACCAACGATCCTGTAAAACAAAGGCAGAGAGTGCGTAGAGTAACTACTCATGGGTTTGGTGGATGCCGTAGGCAATCCGACGCTCAAGTCAGCAAGGTGATGAACATAAAATAAGGAAGAATGAGACAAAGAGCTACATTGATCTTCGTGGTTTGTTACCATGAGGGCAGT
>SKCR01035227.1:0-162482 GCA_019454045.1 Zanthoxylum bungeanum
TTGTTTTACCAATTGCAAGACGGTAAATGTACCTTTCCGATACGACATACATCTTTCGATGAAAATGACACCTAAGACTGAGGAAGAAATAGTTAGAATGTCTAACTTGCCTTATGCTTCTTATATGGGAAGCATTATGTATGTTATGCTATGTACGATACCTGATATCAGTTTCGACATCAATGTGACTAACCGATATCAATCTGATCCAGGTAATGATCATTGGACTATCGTGAAATATATCCTGAAATATCTTAATGATGAGTGGTAAATTTATCACTATTTCCCACTCATTTAACCTAATATTTTGTATAATTTCTTGAGTTTTGTGAATATTTTGATGTGTTTTGTGTTATTTTTTAGATAAATAATGTTTCAGGACATTCTGGAGGTGATTTGGACCAAAACAATGAAAATTGGAAAAATGTCATTTTCGTAATTTTGGGCGCGTCGCGACGCCTAACGTGCACCAAGTCATGCTATTTAGTGCGGGTCAACGGGTCAGAATATGAAAGTTTGACTTTGCTAACGTGCATCGTTCCACGTGCACTATCGCAGCCGATATGCTAACATGCGCCGTGCCATGTGTCACCATCACAGCCGATATGCTAACGTGCACCATGCCACATGTCATCATCCTACGGTGCCGACAATCACCATTGCCACGTGTGCCACATGTCACTCCACATCAGCGTCCACATCATCAGTTGACTGAGTCAACTTGCCACCTCACCGCCACGTCATCATCAACCAATCACGCCTTGCCACGTCTCGCAATCCTACGGTGCCGACACTCCCTTTCGCCACGGCAGTGCCACGTCATGCCACGTCAGCATTATAATTGAGCACTCAGCCGCTTCGCCACGTGTCGTCTTATCTTCTTATCTGAATTGCCACGTGTTAAGCCCTCAGCGTGCCACGCCTACCTGTTCTGGCGTCGCGACTCTATAACCCTTCGCGTCGCGACGCGCACCCCTTACCCGAGCCTATAATTTCAGCTCGACGTTTTAGTTTTAGTTGTACCATTCTCTCTCATTTCTTTGATATAAATATGGAGTTTCTCTCTCTAGTTTCTTTTAATTTAAGTTTTGTAATTAATTTTAATTACTTTTTGTAATAATAGTGTTTTACTTTCTTTACTTTTTACAGTTTTTACTATTTACCATGAGGAGGTAACTTCCCCCTGCTAAGGTGAAAGGTAATTCTTTTACTATTACTATTTAGATTAATCTCCCTTAAAAATAATATATTCACTATTTAAAATTTGACTTAAAAATGATACCGCCATATTGGTCGGTTGGTAATTCATTTTAATCTTGTTTAAAACCTGACTAATCAAGGATACCGCCAGATGGTCGGTTGGTTGGTAATTTTATTGGTTCCGCCTTTATGGCTGGTTTATTTTGGTTCCGCCTTTATGGCTGGATTATGGACAAAGATTACCGCCTTAATGGCTGGTTGGACTTAATTTGACTTAATCAGGTTACCGCCTCTATGGCTGGTTTGTAATATTATCACAAGTTTATATATTATTTAATTGGAGATATCTAAAATAGTAAATAGTAGAAGTTAATTCATTTTACCTTAGCATTTCATTTTATTTTATTTTACTTTTCAATTTCTACTTTACCGCATTTTACTTTTGGCATTTTTACTTTATGTCTTTTATTTACTAGCCATAGTTATGTGTTGTAACTAAATTAGTTATCTGGGGTTGTGATGAATCTAATATCACCGGTTTATAAGGGGTTAGATTATAGTTTGGGTAATATAAAGATTTATTTATTGAGTCTTAATTTTAATGCTTTTTATTAACTCGCCACTAATAAAATTGACTAGGTAAACTTAAAATGAACTAGACATTTAAGACCTTAGACTCAATAGCCCACGATCTTCCTTGAGGATAGATACCCTTTAATAGATTTCCTTATAGGATAGGAATATACCTGTCGGGGGGGGGAGCCAAATTGGAACTTAATCTTAATGAATCTAGGTAATTTGGTTGACATAGACATACGGTTCAATTGGATTATACTAGGTATTTGTAATTGACCATCGGAAGAGGCTTTTACATAATTTAGTATTCCAGGTTAATAAATGAATATAGTACCCAACTATAGGATAACCACTTCATCTTTAAATAATATTGGAATAAATCACAACCCTAGATAGTTTTTAATATTGAATTTTCTTAAAACCTACTTTCGAACAGTTTTTTTTACTTGCTTTTAAATTTAGAATCGTCACCATTTCAAATCAATCAATCAACCTGTTAGATACTAGTAATCATTTGACCTCATAAAATTAATGGCTTAGGTATTAAGTCATCGTGGGATCGATACTTTTTATACTACTTGAACGATACGTGCGCTTGCATTATACGTGTGTTCATGCCGGTCAAGTTTTTGGCGCCGTTGCCGGGGACTTATTTATCTTTTACTATTAGTTTAGAGGTTAGATACATTTACTTGTAGCTAATTTCTTTTTACTTATTGTGTTTTTTTCTTGTGTTTCAGGTTCTCAGAAACTTCATGAGACGAACCAGAAGCTTTGAACTCCGACCGCTTGACCCGGAAAATGAAAGAACCATCAGACAGTTGAGAAGGGAAATGCGAGAAGGCCAATAAGCTTTAGTCAACATGGAACCTGAACCTTTGGATGTTTCACCACCAATTCCCATTCGAGACAGAACCATTCTGGTTGACAGACTCATTTCTTGTATTGTACTTCCTCCCTTACCAGCAAATGCAAGTGACATCAAAACTTGCATTCAGATGATTCAGCAGTCAATTCAGTTTGGGGAAATGCAACTGAAGATCCTAATGCCCACATCAGCAACTTCCTGGAAGTTTGCGACACTTTCAATTACAATCGAGAAGCTGAAGAAGCAATGAGATGCGTGTTTTCCCATACTCATTGAAGGACATAGCTAAAGCTTGGCTACATTCACTACCAGCAGGTTATATCACAACTTGGAACACTTTAGCCACCAAATTTCTTACAAAGTACTTTCCACCAGCCAGAACCAGAAAGCTGAGGAATGACATCACATCCTTTGTACAACAAGATTCAGAAACTCTTTACGAAGCTTGGGAAATGTACAAAGATTTGCTCCGGAAATGTCCTCACCATGAGATTCCAAAATGGCTTCAAGTCCAAACATTCTATAATGGACTTTCTGGAATAATGAGAACCACAATCGATGCTGCTGTTGGAGGAGCTTTAATGGTGAAAGGAGAAGATCAAGCCTGGGAACTAATCGAACAATTGTCAACAACAATTCCTTGTGGCCAACAGAAATGAGCATGATCCAAAAAATTGCAGGAATTTATGAAAGTGGAGCCAATACAGCAGTCAACGCCAAGCTAGATCATATATGCAAATTCATGGAGACTCTTACCACTACATCCACAAGTTCACCATATGGAGGAGCACCAGAGTCGAACCAACTTGAAGAGACGGTGAATTATGTCAACAATTTCAACAGACAGGGGAACAATCCATATTCCAACACCTACAACCCAGGGTGGAGGAATCATCCTAATTTTTCATGGAGCAACAATTCAGGGCAAAAGAACAATCCACCACATGGATTCCAACAGCAGAACTATCCACCACCTGGATTCCAGCAACAGAACAAAAGCCAGGAGCAGGCAAATGAACCAGGAATAGCAGAAGTGCTAGCTCAGTTAAAAAAGTACGATGCTATCTTTTAGAGCCAATCAGCTTCCATCAAAGCACTGGAGAATCAAATCGGACAACTGGCTAATGCTCAGAGTTACAGACCGCCAGGTAATCTTCCCGGCAACACAGAACCAAACCCAAGGAACTGAGGGAAGGAGCAATGTCAAGCCATTACCTTAAAAAGTGGTACTGAGATCAACAAAGATGTTGGAATCAAGGCAACAAATGAGGAAGTTCCAAAAGATGCAGTTCCAGAAGCAAGGAAAAAGAAGAAAAGGAAAAAGAACAAATCATTCCACCTCCACATTTTCCTCAACGACTTCAGAAAAACATACTGGACAAGCAGTTTGCTCGATTCCTGGAGGTTTTCAAAAAGCTGAACATCAACATTCCATTTGCAGAAGCCTTGGAACAAATGCCCAGCTATGTAAAATTCATGAAAGACATTCTTTCACGAAAACGGAGATTGGGAGACTACGAAACAGTAGCATTAACGGAAGAATGCAGTGCCATCATTCAGAGGAAACTTCCCCCGAAGTTGAAAGATCCTGGCAGTTTCACTGTCCCATGCACCATTGGAGAACATTACATCGGTAAGGCTTTATGTGATTTAGGAGCCAAAGTTAATTTGATGCCTTTTTCTAATTACAGGAAACTGCAGATTGGAGAAGCAATGCCTACCTCAGTTTCATTGCAACTTGCTGACCGAACACTCGCATTTCCAAGAGGTGTGTTTGAAGATGTGCTGGTCAAAGTAGACAAACTAATTCTCCCAGCAGATTTCATCATCCTTGACATGGAAGAAGACAAAGAAATACCTATCATTCTTGGGAGACCATTCTTGGCTACAGGTAAAACTGTGATTGATGTGCAAAAAGGAGAACTGACCATGAAAGTCCAGGACCAAGAAGTGACCTTTAATGTTTTCAAAGCCATGAAATTCCCGAGCGATGAAAAGGAAGAAGAATGCTTCAGAGTTGATGTTGTTGATAGTATTGTTCAAAATATTAAGCCAAATCCCACAGATACACTTGAAGCTTGCATCACCAACATGACAAACAGTGAGCTAGATGCTGAAATCCTGGAATGTATCAACTACCTTGACTTGACAACCATTCTGATTCAAAGCAACACCACCAGTTGAAAGCTTGGAACTGCCAAAGAAAGATCGAATCAAGCCTTCGATTGAAGAACCACCACAGTTGGAGCTGAAGTTACTTCCGAGTCATCTCAGGTATGCATTTCTTGGAAACTCTTCTGAATTACCTATTATTATTTCTCTTCGCTAACATTGGAGCAGGAAGAAAAACTACTGAGAGTATTACGAGAACAAAAAAGCCATTGGCTGGACTATAGCAGATATTCGAGGCATTAGTCCATCATTTTGCATGCACAAGATCCTGATGAACGATGAGTACAAACCCACAGTGGAACATCAACGAAGACTCAATCCAATCATGAAGGAAGTCGTAAAGAAAGAAATAATCAAATGGTTGGATGCTGGCATCATTTACCCCATCTCAGATAGCAGTTGGGTAAGTCCTATGCAGTGTGTGCCGAAGAAATGAGGAATTACTATGGTTACCAATGAAAAGAACGAGCTAATCCCACAAGAACAGTGACTGGATGGAGAGTATGCATGGACTACAGAAACTGAACAAAGCCACGAGAAAGACCATTTTCCGCTACCATTCATTGACCAGATGTTAGACAGACTGGCAGGACATGAGTTCTATTACTTTCTGGACGGATATTCAGGGTACAATCAGATTGCCATCGCACCAGAAGACCAGGAAAAACTACATTTACATGTTCCTATGGTACTTTTGCTTTCCGCAGGATGCCATTTGGATTATGTAATGCCCCTGCTACATTTCAGCGTTGCATGATGGCCATCTTCTCAGACATGCTGGAGCAGAGTATTGAGGTTTTTATGGATGACTTTTTTGTGTTTGGAGATTCTTTTGACCATTGTTTGCAAAATTTGGAACAGGTGTTACAAAGGTGCGAAGATACAAACCTGGTACTCAACTGGGAGAAATGTCACTTCATGGTACAGGAAGGCATTTTTCTTGGACATCTGATCTCACAAAAGGGGATTGAGGTAGACAAAGCAAAGATAGAGACAATTGAAAAACTACCTCCACCAACATCAGTAAAAGGTATTCGAAGTTTTCTTGGACATGCAGGTTTTTACAGGAGATTTATCAAAGACTTTTCCAAAATTGCAAAACCTCTTTGCAATCTTCTGGAGAATGATGTGCCTTTCAACTTCACCAAGAATGCCAGGAAGCTTTTGAGATCTTAAAATAGAAGCTAGTCTCTGCCCCCATCATAGTAGCACCAGACTGGACCCTTCCATTTGAGGTGATGTGCGATGCTAGTGATTTTGCTGTAGGTGCAGTTTTGGGACAACGCAAAGCAAAGATTTTCCACACCATTTATTATTCCAGCAGAACTCTGAATAAAGCTCAACTCAACTACACAACCATCGAAAAGGAGTTGGTAGCAGTTGTGTACGCTTTTGACAAATTCTGCTCTTATCTGTTGGGTCCCAAAGTGGTGGTCTACACAGATCATTCAGTAATCAAATACTTGATCACGAAGAAATATTCCAAACCCAGATTGATCCGTTGGATACTTCTTCTACAAGAATTTGACGTGGAGATTTGAGACAGGAAAGAGATAGAGAATCAGGTGGCAGATCATCTATCGAGGCTCGAGAATGGAGAAACAGCTGACAAAGATCTATCAATCAAAGAAAATTTTCTAGATAAATAGCTGTTTTCCATGAAACAACAGGAAGTCCCTTGGTATGCTGACTATGTCAACTACATTGTGTCAGGAAAATGGCCGTTGGAATGGACAACTCAACAACGGAAGAAGTTCTTCAAAGAAGTCAAGCACTATGTCTGGGATGAACCGTACATGTTCAAACGGTGTGCTGATCATCTATTGAGATGATGTGTTCCACATGAGGAGGTCAACATTGTTCTGCAGCACTGTCATGCATCCCCATATGGCGGACACTTCAGTGGAAACAAAACTGCAGCCAAAGTCCTACAATCAGGTTTGTTATGGCCCACTCTTATTTAAAGATGCTTATCTTTTTGCTTTTCAATGTGACAGGTGCCAGAGAACGGGAAATATTTCCAGGAGAAACGTAGGACCATTGCAAAACATTCTAGAAGTGGAAATATTCGATATGTGGGGTATAGATTTCATGGGAACCTTTGTTCCATCATTCGGAAACCTGTACATCCTAGTTGCTGTAGACTATGTCTCCAAATGGGTTGAAGCAATTGCATTGCCATCTAATGATTCAAAAGTGGTGATCAAATTCCTTAAAAAGAACATTTTCACTCGGTTCGGAACACCTCGTGCAATCATCAGTGATGGTGGCTCTCATTTCTACAACATATATTCGATGCACTCATATCCAAATACGGAGTTACTCACAAGGTTGCCACAGCTTACCATCCACATTCAAATGGACAGGTTGAGGTTTCAAACAAGGAAATCAAAAGAATCCTAGAAAGAACCGTTGGATCAACAAGGAGGGACTGGTCAACAAAACTAGATGATGCATTATGGGCCTATCGGACAGCTTATAAGACACCCATTGGTATGTCCCCATATCGATTGGTGTTTGGGAAAGAGTGCCATCTTCCAGTTGAGCTTGAGCATAAGGCGTACTGGGTACTGAAGAAGTTGAATTTTGATTCACAAGCTGCAGGAGAGAAACGAATTCATCCACTCAATGAATTGGAGGAATTTCACCTACAGGCTTATGAAAATGCCAAATTGTACAAGGAAAATACCAAAAAATGGCATGACCGAAAAATAGTGCACAGACAGTTGGAACCAATGCAGCAGGTGTTGTTGTACAACTCGAGGTTGAAACTCTTCCCTGGAAAGTTGAAATCTAGGTGGTCAGGTCCATTTATGATCACTCAGGTTTTACCTTATGGTGCTGTTGAGTTACTGGATCCCAACACCAACAACACATTCAAAGTTAACAGTCAGTGTGTAAAGCATTACTGGGGAGAATCATTTGAGCGACAAAAAAAAAGTGTCACACTCTCAGATCCAGCATAACATTCAGGCAGTCAAGTCTAGCTGACGACTTTAAACTTAGCGCTCGCAGGGAGGCAACCCATGCAATTTTTGTATATATTGTGATTTGGTGTGATTTAATTTGGTGTGTTTAGTTTTTGCAGTTTAAGTCATTTCAAGATGGAAGAAGCTTTTGCAAATCTTCACAAGCAATTTCCTTCTCTCCCTCAAAAATCTCTGATGAAAGTTTACAAAGCTCGCTTGGAACGAATGAGGTTACTAACAATCCATGGTGTTCCTAATGACATTCGTTAGGTAATTGAAGCACGAGTCCGATTGGTAGGTTAGTCTTCTGACTCTTTTATTTCACATCTGCCTGGTTTTGGAAGAAGCACCTATGCAAAGAAACGTAGAGCTAAGAAAATGGGTGTTTGTTACAAATGTGCACGCTCGAATTGCAATACTCGTTGTCGTTCTTTAGGAATGGTGTCTGATAATCGTGAAGACAAAATTAAATTCATTAGGGATGGCTTGAGTAAGGAGTCTTTAGATTATATATCTTCGACTCTTGAGACGCATCCCAGTGGATATGTTCACATAGCCTTTCGCAAATTACATACACAATTTCAAAAAGAAAGACAATAGTTAAGTCTTGGGAATCTGACTAAAAAAGACCATGTTTGCCAATTTATAAGAAAATTGGATGGGAAGCTTGTCCCTGACGCATAGACGTTAATCAAGCTGTAAATTTTTGCAAATATTTTATCTCTTTGTCTTTTTCTAATAATTGTGTTTTGTTTTGTTGTTTTCTTTTATTTTATCCGACAGGATCCGGACCTTTTTGACTACCACGATTTATTTTACTATTAACTAATAATTGTCATTTGGCAGATACTAGTGCTATTATTTTACTCACCCTTTTTCAGGTGTTATAAATTCAACTCATCATTGCACTTTTGAAGACATCTATAGTAAAACATGGAAGCCACTTCATGAAGACGAGTTGAAAACATCTGTGTGTTTTGCGGTAATAGTGTTGGTACTAAACCACAATACGTAGAGGCAGCACATGAATTGGGCCGAGTCTTAGCTGTAAGAAATATGCACTTAGTATATGGCGGAGGCAATCTTGGACTAATGGGGATCGTTTCAAAGGCCGTATAGGAAGGAGGCAGTCATGTTTTGGGAATCATCCCAAAACCCTTGGCAGAAGCAAATCTTATTGGACCATCAAATTGAGAGGAAATGATCGTGCCAAGTATGTCTGAACGACTGGTAGAAATGATTAACCGTGCTGATGCTTTTATTGTTTTGCCAAGTGGCTTGGGCACATTGGAGGAGATTTTTATAGTGATATCTTGGGCGAACATGAACATACACCAGAAACCAATTGGGCTATTTAACGTTGATGGATTTTATGATTTTCTTTGTGTGTTTCTTGATGATGTCCGAAGAAATGGGTTCGTGTCAAAACCTTTAAAAGAACTCATCTTTACTGCCAGAACTGCTCCGGATCTAATAGACCAACTCTTAGCCTATGAACCACAAGTTGACCCTATCCTTTCAAAGATAAATTGGTCCGAGGACGATCGTGGTAAGAGGCGTCGTGTTAATCTGGATCTTAACCTTTAATTTCTTGTAGAATTTCAGCTAACCAGGTATTATCTTCTAAACTCTTCTTGTACTGTTTAAGACATTGGGGACAATGTCTCATTTAGGTTTGGGGGAGGGAATTACTTGATCAGTACCTTGTTTTTAATTTGTGTGTTATTTTTATTTTTAGTCCAAAATTTTTCGAAAATTTTCAAAAATTACAAAAATATATTGTGTTTTTGTGTTTTTATTTTGACTAAAAAGGTGAAATTGGTAAGAGATAGCTGAGTAAGGAGTTCCCACTCCTGAGACGTATCTCAAACTTGTTTCGGAACAAGTTAATTTTTGTTTATTTCCTTTGAATTATTTAATTTGTAAATTCTCCATAAAACTGACTAAAATTGATCTTCATTTGCTCAGTTGGCAGGTATTATCAACATACAAAGAAACATACGGACATGAGCTAAAATTGAAAAGTTTGTAATATTCAGTGCTCTAGTTTAATTGGAGGAAGCATCTCAAAAAGCAATGGAGTAAAAAAAAATCTGAGATCCGAGTTATTAAGTCTGTAAGGGTGTTTTAACACCTAGTGCCCTAAAGCCAACTGGTTTGGGAGTCACTGGCCCAAAGCTCGCTACATGGATCAAAGATGCTGAATAAAAATATATATCTGAAGTCTGAGTAATTAAGTCTGTATGGGTGTCTTAACACCTGGTGCCCTAAAGCCAATTGGTTTGGGAGCCACCGGCCCAAAGCTCGTTACATAGATGGAACTTATTGTATATAAATAAAAAAAATTAATGAAAAAATCCGAAAAATTATTCCATTGCTACAAAAAGGTGTGAAATCTGATAGAACTTTAGGACAAAAAATTACTCTCTTATCAACTGCACTTATGACTGTTGTGGGTAAAAATGAGTTGTTTAATATTTTGTTGGCTATGTATATGGAGAATGGTAATTATAATCGGAGAATTTACTTATTCAGTAATTTGGAAAGAAATAAAACAACTAGTAACTTGGAGTAGAAATTTCACCTAATTAGTCACTAACTTCTTTATTTTTTTTCTCTTGTCTTTTTGCTTTTGTGTGCATTAGTTTTACTTTCTTTTTACTTTTGTAAAATGTTTGTGGGTATCATTGTTGTAAACCCTCACGAGACTACAACTCGTCCACTAGGGACACCTAGGGGTTTAAAGGCATGTTGCATACGCTAAATGCAACCGTGATCCCTACGAAAGTGGTTTAGTTAAATTTTATTATGTTATTTTATTCTATGTTTTGCTCGAGGACTAGCAAAATGTTAGGTTTGGGGGTGTGATGAGTGGTAAATCTATCACTATTTCCCACTCATTTAACCTAATATTTTGTATAGTTTCTTGAGTTTTGTGAATATTTTGATATGTTTTGTGTTATTTTGTAGATAAATAAAGTTTCAGGACATTCTGGAGGTAATTTGGACCAAAACATTGAAAATTGGAAAAAGTGCATTTTCATAATTTTGTGGGCGTCAAGACGCGCAAGCATTTGGCGTCGCGATGCCTAACGTGCACCAAGTCATGCTAATGTGCGCCGAGTCAACGGGTCAGAATATGAAAGTTTGACTTTGCTAACGTGCGCCGTGCCACGTGTCACCATCACAGCCGATATGCTAACGTGCGTCGTGCCACGTGTCACCATCACAGCCGATATACTAACGTGCGTCGTGCCACGTGTCATCATCCTACAGTGCCGACAATCACCATTGCCACGTGTGCCACGTGTCACTCTACATCAGCGTCCACATCATCAGTTGACTGAGTCAACTTGCCACCTCACCTCCACGTCATCATCAACCAATCACGCCTTGCCACGTGTCGCAATCCTACGGTGCCGACACTCCCTTTCGCCACGTCAGTGCCACGTCAGTATTATAATTGAGCACTCAGCCACCTCGCCATGTGTCATCTTATCTTCTTATCCGAATTGCCACGTGTCAAGCCCTCAGCGTGACACGCCTAACTGTTCTGGCGTCGCGACTCTATAACCCTTCGCGTCGCGACGCGCACCCCTTACCCGAGCCTATAAATTCAGCTCGACGTTTCAGTTTTAGTTGTATCATTCTCTCTCATTTCTTTGATGTAAATATGGAGTTTCTCTCTCTAGTTTCTTTTAATTTAAGTTTTGTAATTAATTTTAATTACTTTTTGTAAAAATAGTGTTTTACTTTCTTTACTTTTTACAGTTTTTACTATTTACCATGAGGAGGTAACTTCCCCCTGCTAAGGTGAAAGGTAATTCTTTTACTATTACTATTTAGATTAATCTCCCTTAAAAATAATATATTCACTATTTAAAATTTGACTTAAAAAGGATACCGCCATATTGGTCGGTTGGTAATTCATTTTAATCTGGTTTAAACCTGACTAATCAAGGATACCGCCAGATTGGTCGGTTGATAATTTTATTTTGGTTCCGCCTTTATTGCTGGTTTATTTTGGTTCCGCCTTTATGGCTGGATTATGGACAAATATTACCACCTTAATGGCTGGTTGGACTTAATTTGACTTAATCAGGTTACCGCCTCTATGGCTGGTTTGTAATATTATCACAAGTTTATATATTATTTAATGGGAGATATCTAAAATAGTAAATAGTAGAAGTTAATTCCTTTTTCCTTAACATTTCATTTTATTTTATTTTACTTTTCAATTTCTACTTTACCGCATTTTACTTTTGGCATTTTTACTTTATGTCTTTTATTTTACTATCCCTAGTTATGTGTTGTAACTAAATTAGTTATCTGAGGTTGTGATGAAATCTAATATCACCGGTTTATAAGGGGTTAGATTATAGTTTGGGTAATATAAAGATTTATTTATTGAGTCTTAATCTTAATGCTTTTTATTAACTGGCCACTAATAAAATTGACTAGGTAAACTTAAAATGAACTAGACATTTAAGACCTTAGACTCAATAGCCCACGATCTTCCTTGAGGATAGATAACCCTTTAATAGATTTCCTTACATGATAGGAATATACCTGTCGGGCGGGGGTAGCCAAATTGGAACTTAATCTTAATGAATCTAGGTAATTTGGTTGACATAGACATATGGTTCAATTGGATTATACTAGGTATTTGTAATTGACCATCGGAAGAGGCTTTTACATAATTTAGTGTTCCAGGTTAATAAATGAATATAGTACCCAACTATAGGATAACCACTTCATCTTTAAATAATATTGGAATAAATCACAACCTTAGATAGTTTTTAATATTGAATTTTCTTAAAACCTACTTTCGAACAGTTTTATTTACTTGCTTTTAAATTTAGAATCGTCACCATTTCAAATCAATCAATCAACCTGTTAGATACTAGTAATCATTTGACCTCATAAAATTAATAGCTTAGGTATTAAGTCCTCGTGGGATCGATACTTTTTATACTACTTGAATGATACGTGCGCTTGCGTTATACGTGTGTGTTCACGCCGGTCACTTAACGGTACTAAGGATACGTTTCTCATATATGGAGAAAATGAGCTACAAGTTAAGGGTTATACAAACTCTGACTTCCAGGGAGATCCATATGATATAAAGTCTACATTCGGATACATATTTACCCTTAATGGTGGTGCGATTAGTTGGCGATATTCAAAGCAAGGCTCAACAGTTGATTCCACCACTGTGGCATAATTTATAGCTGCTTCAGAAGCTACTAAGGAAGCTATTTGGATTATAAATTTTATCACAAAACTTAGCACTGTGCCTAGTATTATGGATTTGATCCTATTGTACTACGATAATAGTGAAGCCATTGCGCAGGCTAAGGAGCCGAGGGCGCATTCCAAGTCTAAACATGTGGAAAGAATATTTCACGTGATTGGAGAGATTATTGAATGAAAAGACATAGTGGTCTTGAAGGTTCAAGGAATGGACAACATAGTAGACCCGCTTACTAAGGCCTTACCACCTAAGTTATTCGATAAAAATGTGGAGGAAATATTACTACAGTACCATACGGATTGGCACTAAACAAGTGGGATTTTGTTGGAGCTGGTGCTTGAAGCGCCAATCCAAATAATATATTTTACATTATATTTTATTATTTATTAATAAAAAACTACATTTTCATTTCAAACCTTATTAATGGTAATGTAATTATGCATATTAGATTGATATATAAATATGCTGAAAATGACATCATTCTTAAAATAGTCATGTAGTAATATTGGACACTGGGTGGTCCGACATTGTGATAGTATTACTATTATAAACTATTCTTAAAGTAAATATTACTAATCGTTGGTTTTGAAAATACGATCAAATTCCTATAACCTACAAGACTAGCACATGTCGTGTATTGGAATTGGAGTTCCAATTGTTTAACCTGATGTACCAAGAGCTTTGGAAGCTTGTATAGACATGTAGGTATTCGTTGGAGAGAATACTGAATGACTCACATGTGATTCCTAATAGTTGAAAGTACACACAACCGTCAATAGGAATCTCCTCGAGTCGAGTAGCATATGTGATCCTTTTACTATATGATAACATTGATTTTGTTAAGCTTGAGAAGTTTGATAAGCTTGAGCTTAAGAAAGTTAAGCTTGTGAAAGCTAAAACAAGCAAGATTTAGAAATATTAGCCTAAGTAAAAGAAGTGTTTAAAGAAGCTTTAGAAGTTCTCTATAATATTTCAACAATGAGAAATCAAGATTGGATCTTGGAATCAAGTTTACTATTATTGGAATCAAGATTGGATCTTGGAGTCAAGCTTGCTAATTTTGGAAGTTCTCTACAATATTTTAACAAGGAGAAGAAGATTGGATCTTTGAATCAAGCTTAATAGGTAAGTTTGATCTTCTCTAAACTTATGTTTTCATTAGTGAATTGTTTTCATTGATGAAACATATAGTGATGTATTATGTATTGGATACATAATAACATAGCTTGATGTTGAAATTAGGCTAATGAATTATGTATGGATGCTTTAGAAGCATACATATAATATGCTTGTGATTGGGTCAAAATGTTCATGTTGGACATAGAACATTAAATTAGAGTTTGGAACTCTATATGATAGCTTGGAGTTATGGCTACCATTCTAGAATCACTTGACCAATTTGGTTTGTGTTTTAGATTCAAATTTTACGCATGTGCAAATTTAGAATAAATTTATGTTTTTGTAAAAAAATTTGATATTTTGAAAATATGATTTTATTCTTTAACATGTGTTGATGTTGGTTTTGATGTTAAAAATTATTTTGGGTGTTTGAATGTGTTTAGGTAAAATTGGAAGAAATTAGGGTTAAAAGCAAAATAGAGATGAAGGATATATTATGAACACAATTAAGAAGAAAAAATGACAGTGAAACTTATTTTTATCTATTTTTTAGTTTCCGGACTCCGATTGAGCCCCGTTTTTTTTTCTATACACTCATAATGGAATATAATATTCCATTAAATTATTTAAATATACACCTATTATTGTGCGATTATCGTATTGTAAGTATACGGTGTCAAGTTTTAGTAAAATATAAGTAAAGAGTGTCGAACCCACATGGATTGTAATCAAATTCTCACTAAGTACTATAATTAATAAACCTAACTTTATTTTTAGAAAATAAATTAAAATGATCTAAATTTAAAACTAAAAACTAAACGAACAAGATATTAAAACGTTTAGTTATGAGAAACCAAGATGAGAGAGATTCTAGAGTCTGATTTCACCTAACTATCCCATATGTATTTGTTATGCCAATCAATTATTATTCACTTTCTTAGTTTATATGCCAAGAAACCCTAAGTTATTCTAACTCCCACTCCCGAGTGCCGAGTGAATATATTTTCAATTACAGACTTCGATATCCCTATAAAAATCTAGTAATTAACAACGTATTACGCTTTGTGATTCATTATTAACAACTTCAAAGAGATTATAGGTTCTCCTGAACTCTACAAATCTTATAGGTTATATTCTCTAGATCCTATTCAAAATCTCATCTCCCGAGTGATATATTCTAAACATGCATCATCTTAATTTATGGCCAACAAACCAGAAGCATTAAATATAACAGAATATAAATAAACTTGAATTAAAACTTCATAAAAATCAAATTGGTAAATAATACATAGGTTCAAGCATAGGCTACATCATCCTCTAGAATAATAGAGTTAGTTCATGACCAAAGATAAAAACAATGAAAATAGGGTCATGAATATATTGGAAATCATTGGAGTTTGAAGAAAGAAACTAGATGATACAACCTGAATTGAATCCCTTCATCTTCGGACGTCACCGCCTCTGTCTCCTCTTGTCACTCTTCAATCCTCCTCCATGGATCTCTCTAGAATATATTTTTAGAGTCTTTAGTTGTGTCTTTTCTTCTCTCTAGGGTTTTGGACGAGCTTCTATATTTATAGAGAAGTCCTAGAGTCCTTGTGTGTGTAGAATATGACTTTATTAAGATTCTCGAAGTCTGCCGCAACGTCGTGTCGCCATAATTGGCATCGCAACGTCCAACTCTCGATAATCTTGTGTTGCCAGCAATGTGGGGTGTCGCGACGCCATATCAAATTTCCAGGATATGTTTTTATGTGTTTTCAGCATTTTCCCGTATGCTTCCTTTACGTTCATAAGCTTTTAAAATATGTGCATTTACTCCAAGATCCATGCTCTAATGCTTCTTAATAAAACATAAAAAAACTACAAAATACATTAAATGGCACAAAATGTAACAAAATAATAAGTTAAGAATGTAGGAATAAGTGGGTATAAACCTCACTTATCACATATGTTTGATATACAAGGGTTAGACCTACTTCCGCTACGCGGGGTACCGATCCGACCCTAGGGATTCCACATCTGCCCCAAGAAACTCTACATCCTGGCTTCTGATGACCATCTTTTCCCTCAAATCCTATATTATGTATCCAAATTCTCCATCGCCATATCCTAGGAATAAACATTGAGTAGTCCTTACATCGAGCTTCTACTCGAGCTCATTGGATACATGTGCAATGGCTAAATAGCCGAATACTCTACAGCCAGAATAGCTTTAGTAGCTTAGCCATAGTGATCATGCTTTTGATTTTCTTCATATTGGTGCAGTTCATTCTTTCAATTACACTATTATGTTGTGGGGGTGTATGGAATAGTTCTCTTATGTCTAATATCGTGTCTCCTGCAGTAAACATCGAACTCCCTGGAACTATATTCGCCTCCATTGTTTGTTCGAAAGTACTTCAGTTTCTTCCATGTTTCAGGCTCTACCATGGCATGAAACAACTTGAACTGATCCATGGCTGATATTTGATCTTCAGGAAATAAACCCAGACTTTTCGAGAAGCATCCTCAATGAAAGTCAGAAAATACATGTTATCACCTAGTGAATCAACTTTTAAAGGACCATAAACATCAGAGTGCACCAGACTGAGCAACTCTCATCTTTTTTTGAAGAGAAATTAAACAAGACTCTGTGTTTTTTACCAAACAAACAATAGTTGAAAGGACCTAGTACGACATCATTGGTAAGCTCCTTTTTAGTCAGAGTAAACAACTATTTTCTCACTCATGTGACCAAGTCTCTAATTCCACAGATTTTGAGAAGACTCTTTTTCAGCTACATTGAGGCTGTCTGCATAAATATTCACATGAGTCTTGTATAGTGTGCCGCAAATATGTCATCGGGTGAAACCAATGGCACCTTTTGTCATTCTTTATGTACCATTTCTGAAGTGACTGTCATTGCCCTATTTAAAAAGGGCTATCCCTGATAGTACATTTATCTGAAGTTCTTGAACATGCATGACATCCTTCAAAGTTAATATACACCCAATATTTGTCTATAATTGAATATCACTAATTCCTATTATCCTAAAGGAACTGATGTTTCCCATCTTCACTGAACCAAGGTCTCCTGCTTTGTATATTGTGAAGAAATATTTGTGAGGAGTGACATGGTAGGATGCTGCAATATCTACCACTCACTCAGCATCTTGGGTTTTGGTGTGAAGACATGTATTTTCCTGCATGGAGCATATGGCTACATCTCATTGGACAACTACTAGTGTCTCTCATTCGTTATTCTTCGACTGGTAATTGCCTTGGCCCTGCTTTCGTTATAGTTTTTGGCAATTCTTCTTTAAGTGGACTTTTATGCCACAATGGTAGCACTTATAGGTAGAAATACTTCTATTCGAGGATCTACCTCTGATTGTGCTTCTGCCTCTAACTATTTATTTTCCTTGATGTCTTCCTCGAGTCTCTAGAACGAAGGCTTTTGTCTGTTCTGAGCCAACATATTTTCTCATGGACTCTTCATTCGACATGACATCTTTTACCATAGGCATGGTACGTTTTCCTCCTAGAGCCGAATTACTAAGAGTAACCATCAATATCTCACAGCAATCAGGGAGGGAACTTAGTAGTATGAGGGATTGTACTTCATCTCTCAGCTGCATGTCTACTACAGACAGCTGATTCACCATGCTCTAGAACTCATTGGTGTGTTCTGCAACGGAAGTTCCAATCCGTAGCTTCAAATTCACCAAACGCCTCATTAACAGAGCTTTATTCCGAGCTATCTTGGCCCGGTACATGCTTTCTAGCTTTATCCCCATTTCATAAGCATATGTATCATGTGCTACGTGGTGGAAGACATTGTGGTCAATCCACTGCCTAATTGACCGAGAGTTCTGTTATTGATTTTATTCCAGTCACTCTCTTTGACAGAATCTGGTCTCACTCCCTTCACTTCGATCATATCGAATAGATCTTTGCAATGTAAATAATCTATCATTCGAGGCCTTCAAATGGAGTAATTGATTACTGTCAGCTTGATCATCGCACCAGAAGATGAATCTTCCATTTTCATTTTAAGTTTAAAGTTTAAAATGAAAATAAAACAAAATTGGGGTTGATTTACATAAATCGGAGGTCACTGTTACCTCTGGAATGATTGAAAATGGTGGATATGACTCTTCGTTGGTATAAATCTAAACAGAGTCCGATTTATAAATTTATAAAACTTCTGGGGCTAAAATATAAATTTTTTAGACATCATGGTACTAAATGAAATTTACCAGATTTACTGACAGTCTGACACATGGCAGATGACATAGTTGCTGATTAAACCGGAGTTACTGATGTTTGCAGATAGTTGTACTAGATGACTAGACTGGAATTATGACGTGACAGCTGACTGCGCCGAAATTGATGTTGCAATGACGTGTGAGATGAATGTATTGAATTTGCAAACATGGTAGATGATTGTACTACAAATGCTGACGTGGTGATGTCGTGTCTAATAACTATACTGGATCTTTTGACGTGTCGATGACGTGTGTCCTGACTGTACCATATATGATAACGTGGCAGCTGATTATGCCGGATAACTATACCAGAATACTGGTGTGGCTAACACGTCAGTGTCTTCTACCTAAAGTCGGTGCTTGATGACGCATGGTGCTTGTGGAGCGCTTGAGAGTTCCCTATTAGGAGCGTACAACGCATATGGCTTGCTCCAGTGTCCGTTTGATCACCGAAAAATATCACCGTACTCGTCTCGACGTGAACAAGCTGCTGGTATACTCAAAATTGATTTTTGAGAAATTTTCCTCATTGAGTTTCGTTCTTCACATCCAGGATCCCCAATGTATAACCAAAGCTACTGATACCACTTGTTATGATTCTCTGATCACTGAAAAGTATTTTGTGAGGAAAAATAAATATTCTCTATTACTACTTGAATATAACTTACGAGTATTACAAAACTTGTACAAAAAAAACCCCACGCACTAATTTACAAGTATTATAATTTACAAGTATTACAACCTTATAATTAGAGTTCGATTGATTATCTAATTATAGACAGTTAATTCATTGTATGAATTAAATCTTTCAATAACTATTATAAAAAAACTAAGCTCTATGTCCAATGTCTGAATCAATTCTCAATAGAATCACGACTCTACTTTTCAATGAGAATGCGTGAAGATGAAAAACATTCTCATCTACCTATTCCATTATATCTCCGAATTACGAAGTATAATAATCTGATTTCTATTATGATCTCACCCATGTAAATCAAAATACATAATATCATATATATGAGTTCCTTAATCACTCAAGATTAAGATCACCACATATATATATATATATGAACAATAATTTGATAAACATATATACTCATTGATGGGCTTAATTGAGATTCATATTTATTATGATCTAATCTTGTATAATCACAATTATATAAAGCACCTATGCTCCAATGTCAGTTGTAATGGAAGTGGACCGTACTAGTAATTTCATCAATATAGTTCCCATGCTATATTAAGATACCAACTAAGATTATTTTTAATTGGATCATCTTACATATAAGAATTATATGCTAAATTTAAGGTTACATAAGCAATTTCTTAATATTTTCCAATAATAAATTAATAATAAAACAAGTAATGCATAATGAAAAGAAGAAAAAAATAAAAAAAGGTTATTCAAAACATCAAATGTATGATAGCTAATAGATATATCCTAATAGATACCTTATCAATAGAGATATCAGCTGCCCCATCTTGGTCCATCCCTGAACCTGGACCTTAACAGAAGTTAGGGTCCGCTTGGTTTAATTATTTGATAGCTGTAGCTTGAAATTTGATTTTGAGTTTTAATGGACAGTGGAATTGCCTTTGCATTACAGTGGAGAGATGATATAAAATGAAATCCGGCAAAATACCAACACAGTTGAAATCACTCACATCTCAAATTTCTGCAATAAATATGAACAAAATTGACTATGACATTCACATAATTATAATTTCTCAAAGGAATTTACATTATTAATGTTGTTGCATTGCATCTACTAATTAAGTTTCTTGGTTCTTTAGCCCTGTACAACACAATTGTTATTTGTGCAAGATTCTTCAAGCTGCTGATGCACACCAGAACAGACTGATGAATACATTTGATGGTCTGTTCCGGAATCTGAACCAGGGGATGCAGGATGCAGCTCTGATGTTCTTTCTTTTTTTAGAGCCATCATAAACTTTTTAAGAGCATCCATCATCCAATCATACCGGCAAAATTTGAATGCTTCCTCTGCAGAAAGCTGTAAAATTATCATAAATTAATGTAATTTCATCCATATATATATATATATATATATATATATATATAATTATTTATTTATTTATATATATATCCGGTGTTTAGCTGAGGTGTACAAGTTTTTTTTTTTTTTTTTTTTTTTTTTTTTTTTTTTTTTTTTTTAATCTTTTGGCATGCATGCACAAAGTTCAGAATCCAAGTCCATATACAAGTAATTTGCTCTTATAATTAATAACGTAACTGACCCATATCCTCTTATAGTTAGATTGCTCTGGCCATGAGTCAAGCTCTTCAGTGACCTCCAATGCAAACATATAACCTCTACAACCTCCTTCCTTGCTGCTGCTATTCTCTCTGCTCTTGCTTCTAAATTCCCATACTCCCAATGGATTTTCCTATAACAATTAAACTCAATATCAGCTTTCACTGGGCACTGATTTGCCAAATTTCATACAACAAATAAAATTAATATGAAGAGACATACACCAAGTAATCCTTTGACTCCTGCTTCCTCCAAGGCCTCTCGACAAGCAGCTTCACTTACAGTCTCATCATCCTCCCATCCACCCTGACAATTAGTCACTATTAACACTGTTGTAGCTAGAATATTAATTCAGTGGAAACAAAGATAAAATTTGATTTTAACCAAAAAAAAATAAATAAAAAAATAAAAAGATAATTTTCATTTTAAAAGGGCAAATCAAAATTATCTCATTTACCAATTAATCAATTATTTTCAAATTGAGCAGGGCAACTACCCGCTCGACCCTTAATAGCTTCGCAACCATTATCCTAAAAATTTCAAACAAGGTAGCAAAGTATGTACCTTTGGAAACACAAGATCATTGCGATTAGGTGTCGAAATCATGAGAACAAGAACCCTCTTTTCCAAATTGCAGTTTCTAGTTTCAGCATTCTTCTCAAGCTTGTACGGAATACATCTATAGTTAATTTGCACCAGATAAAGCAACTGAGTAATTAGTAGCTGGAGATATATTATTATATGCAATAACTATGCTAAAGCAAATTATATATATATATATACCCAGCCACAAGCCTTAGCTGATCCTCGTATCTTTGCCTGAGCCTCCCTTTTCTTGCTTGTAAACTTGACATGATGATGATCAAATTTATCTGTAACCCATCTAATCAAATTGGCAATTAAAACATTTAAACTAACACCGAAAAGATGTGAAGTGAAAATGGAAGCTAATTAATATATATTTATATCTATATCAATATATATATATATATATATATATATATATATATATATATATACACACATACCTGGATAATTTTGATATGAAATTATATATGGATACCCTTGGAGACCTTTATGTAATACGATGAAGCAATGACTTGTAAAGATGCACTGAAATTACATAGCAAAGAGAGAGCGGTCAATAATGGCAGCTAATTGAAACAATGAATCTAACTTGTTCATAATGTTTGAATGCTCTTTCAGAGAAACAGCAGCTACCAGATCTTTAAGTACTTTCATTATTTCATACAAGGGAACACAAAAACAGAATAAATTTTAAAAAGTAGACTAAATCAACGCAGCGTTACAGGGTATACCGTGTTGTTTTATTAAATTCAAAAATCCTGACTTGTCATTTTATTTATTTATTTATTATATATGAGTTTTTGTATTGTCACAGACAGCCGTCTTTTGCCCATTTTTTTCTGTTTAGATTTGTCGCTTCACGAGTCTTTATTTGACTTGTGATATCCTCTCTTACATTTTCATTTTGAAATATTCATCAAATTATTTTTCCAAGTTAAATATACGTCAATTATTGGAACCAACAATGATATATTGTACAGTTTACTTGGCAATTTGGATAGGGATTGATTTGTGCTTGCAAAGATGGATCTATGACTATCACGGGTTTGGACGGTCGGTCATTCTTTATAACTCGTGTAGTTCGAAATTATGACAAAATTTTATTTTAAAATCCGAAAAATAAAGGAAAGACTCGTTGGGGATCTAATTAGGAAAAATGAATTTATTTGATGCAAATTAAGTATTAGTGGTCAATTTTTATAAAATAAATACGGTAGATAATTCTCAATGCATTCATAAATAGTTTATTTGATTCTTCATCGCTGATTAGGTTGGGTTAAGAAGATTTTTAAAATCAAAACTTGTGATCCGACAAGTCATAAATAATCGGGTTATCTTGATCCAAAATTATTTTTTTTTAATTTTCAAAATACGTCCCAATCATATGGGTGAATTGACCTAAAATGTGTACACCTTTAAATAGAGGTGATTACATGACTCGCAGAAACGAAATTTTTCTCCCTTAAAAAAACAGATTGAATTATTAATTTTAAACATAATAAAGAAACATCAATTTCATATTACAAAACAAAAAGCGTTTACCTGGGTCAAGTCTTTCAATTAATCAAGAGAACTTGAAACGTCAAGACAAGTCATCAATCTTAATATATAATAAACAATTTTTTTTAAAAATAAACATATCAGCTTTCGTGATAAACATGTCGGCTTTGGTCCCATTTGATCATGAGAAAGTGTTTATCATTTGTTGAATTTACAATTTTTTTTTTTTTTTTCAAAAAAAAAGGTAGAAGATACCAAAAGGCTTGAAGAGTAATCAAATATTGTAGTAACGAGATATTACCAAAAGGCTTGAAAACTTTTTTTCGATAAATTACATTTGCCCAAAAATTAGTCTAGTTGATAAATCTATTAAAATGATATAGGAAGTGTGGAATTCAAATACTTAATTATCATTCATATTATAATTTAAAAGAATGAAATATATATATAGAGTTAAACCTTTATAAATTAATACTCGATAAATTAATAACCTCTTTAACATAATTTTTTTTTTCCCGATCTCAAGTTGGGCCAATTTACAAAATTATTAATTTTGATAAATTAATAAGATAATAATTTTTAGGAAGACCCTTATAAATCTATAGTCCCGTCAATATCATAAATTAATAATTCTCTAAAATTACAAATATAACTAGGACAATTTAGTAAAATATGAATATATTGTTGTTTGTTTTTTCTTGAAATTTAAATCTAGGTGGATTTCATCTCAAACTTTTCTCGTTGAATTTAAAAGTCATGGTGTAATCTTCTCGAACTGCAACAAAAAATTGTAAAGAATTATTACCGTTATGAGTGCTTCTTTTCGTATGATTGGTTCTAAAAATACTAAATCATCATCAGCTTCATCCTCAACATAATTTTTAATGACATTAGTTACAATTTCTTCTAAAATTTAGATGTCTAAACATTCATCATTTTCACCATAATAATCCAACAAGTGTTTGATATCTATTTTATTGCGTTAACCGAGATCATTAATCATATTCTCAAGCTAAATCAAAAAAATACTATTTAAATTGATAAATTATTAATTTATCGATTAATTAATATTTCTTAAATTAATAATATATATACACACCCCAAAAACAAATATGATATTGTCGAATTCAAAAAAAAAAACCGAAAACAAAAAAGACCAGGAATTCAACACACGTGGAATAAGGAGGGGCCAAGGTTATCCAAATGGGCAGTAAGTAGGTAGCAGCAGCTATCAGCTTCAATATATTAATTAATTGCAAGTATGTCCCGTAAAATATGAGGTGCTTATTATCACAGCCGTGTAAATATTATTCACCACTCCTTACGAATAGCTATTATTTCTATCAATATTAAAAAAATAAAAATAAAAATAAAAATATGAATATAGAAACGGAAGGAGATTGCCACCTTTTACCTTGTTGAAATCAAATTTTACTATTATTCTTTAACATCTTGTTCACTTACCCACTTGGCCTAATCCATCTGTATATCTGATATGTCGGACGGACCCAAGCTGTTATAATGGAGCAACCACTGCATTGGTTATGGGTTGTGAAGCGCATATTTACTTAAGACTCAATTGGATTTTTGTATATGAGACAAAAAAAAAATTATCTTGGATCTCATATTGAAATGTTGAGATTTTTAGGCTACAATTTAGGATTTGAGACGAAAATTCACCCCGACTCCTTATTAGAGTTTTTATTCAGGATGATTTTTCAACTAAAATCTTGTACCAAATAGTACGAGTGAAATTTCCTACCACACTTAAGCAACCTATACCCAAAAATGATGGTGAATTGGGTAATTAAAAATTAATTACATAAATTAAATTCTTTGCAATTTTAAGCTATATATATCAAATGTTTTACCAAATGATATGATTAACAGTTTAACACTATTACAATTACAAAGTAAATGAGATAGGGAAGAGAGATGCGAAACTAATTTTATAGTCTCTTCATAATTAATCACATATTCTTGAAAATCTTTGCAACAAGAGAGAACCTTATATCTTTCAATAAACCATCAAATTTAGTCTTAATTTTGTAAATCTATTTGCACCCAATTGCAAACTTGTGTGGTATAAGATCAACTAAATTCCATGTTTGGGATTTTTTAAGAGCCCGCAATTCCTCAACCATAATATACTGCCAAACAGGGTTAGAACTAGTTTCGGAGAAAAATTTAGGCTCATATAGAGTGAGAATAGTGGAAAACTTTGAAAATCTCTAAGTTTAACAAAAGGTTCTTTCACCCTGCTAGAATAACAAAGTAAATTAAGATTACCTGAAGAGATGTAAGTACTGGAGGTGTCAGTGGCAGATTCGTCAGACGATATAGACAATGTGAGATCGGTTGTAGCAGAATCATCTATCGGAAGCATATCAGAATCATCATCTAAAAATAATTTAATAGTGCTATCTGTAAAGAGGATATTGGGTGAAGAAAAGATAGACTTAAATTAGAAAATAAAATATAACATTTTATCTTCCCAGAAGAAGACATAACGAGATATACGTAGGCAACTATAGATGAGATCCAAACATCTGTCTCTATCCCAAGAAACAGCATAATCTAGTCTGAGGTTCTAATTTCGTCTGTTTATGATGATGAAGAATGATAAAGCATAAACAACCAAAAACTTTCATTAGGTATAAATAGGAAATGTACCATATAGTTTTTCATAGGGTGATTGTATGGCAAAAAGACTTGAAGAGTAATCAAATATTGTAGTAACAAGACAAAATTTTTTCGATAAATTACATTTGCACAAAAATTAGTCCAGTTGATAAATCTATTAAAATGATTTAGAAAGTGTAGAATTCAAACACTTATTTATCATTCGTATTATAATTTAAAAGAATGCTTGACAGTTGTTTTCGTTCCAAGAGCAATATGAGAAATCAACCCTTCGAACAAACGTCCTTCAACAGTGAATTCGTTTGGTTAGTAGAGAATCAAAGCAAACTTAGCAACTAAACAGATAAATTACAGAGATAAGGATTTACGTGCTTCGGCGGAGAGTGGCTCCAACCTACGTCTACGAGAGATATGAGGTGTGTTTTATTAATGATCGGGGTCAAGACTGACCCGAGTTATAAGTAGGGTAGTGATCTTACACAGAGTGTATAACACCTCGGGTCTTACTCTAGTCCATTACAATTCACTCACTTGGCCTGGTAACCGACTAGTTTTCTCTTTATATCATTAGTTTTTAAGCTCTTTGCTCTTTTATAAGTTGTAAGATGTGAAATTTGTTATACCTTGAATCTGAATCTTCCACCCTTTTATATAGGCTTCCAAATTCACTATTCAACCGCCTATGATGTCAGCCATGTCACCTTGTCATCATTGCTTCTACCACTTTCTCAACCAATCTCATGTGCCAGCTGTTCTATCACTTGCATCGGCCGATGGCCGCTCTGCTCTGCCACTTCTCTATCCCTGCACCGCCCTGTGGTGGGTGGCATGGGCTACATCCAATGAGAACCGTTGTTTTTTTAACAATCATCATTAGCCTTCTAGAATCTTATCATTTCAACTAGGGCATACATCACATGACTTCAACACATGTCGGCTTGTGATCCCATATTCGTTTCTTGGGTCGGCATACCGAAGTGCATATAGTTAACTCCATCTGACTTCTTCAACCAGGTTGGGTTGCTACGTATAGACCCCCTCTGGTCGGCTTCTACAAATACTCAAATGCTGTCCCAATTTGTTTCGTCACCAGCAGGTTCTTCCCTTAGGTGAATTCCTCCGTATAATAGAGTCAGACCCTTATGTCTAACTATAGTATTTTTGAGCCCTATGGCTTTTATCATCCTCTCTTAGCCAATTATAAATCTCATTCCACCCCTCCTCAATATTTAAACTTCCTCGGGGTGAAAAACCACCATCAATATTTGTCATCTAGTTCTCGATATCAACGAGTTGGTGAGTTGATGTTGGAAACTTTATAAAGATAATGGTACAGTCCGAGTGAATGTCCTCAGATTGTGGCTTCTTGCAAATGCTCCCACAGCTATAATCCTCTAGTCAGATTGATGCGCATATTGCCAAAGATTCCATTTTTAAAGATTGCATTTTCCTCTACCGTTTTTTAGAAGATACTTATAGGGTTCTGAAACGCCCTTAGGGATAAACACAAAAGGGATGACAACTTCCTTAAATGCCCATCAAATCCATCAAGTCTTCTTTTTGCTTCATCTCCACAAGATGCCAGATGTCTTGCATCTGTGACTTGCACGCCCAAACTCATGTGGCTGAGATCCATCGTGTATGTGGCTTTCATCCAGCCCTTCATTTCAATTCAACGACTGTGATTGAAGCGACACGTTTCTTCAATCTACCATTCCGGTTTGAATCCATCGAGCAAGATTGATCTGAGCTGCCTATTTAAAGGTTGCTTCTGCTTCTCTTCCAACCTTTACAAATTCATCTCCTCCAAGTACTTTCTCAAGAGCTTCGAGAAACCTTTGCAACTTCAAGCCCTCTCCCCCAACAACTTTATCATCATCCTCTCGATCTCCAAATACAAGTAAGTATTTTCTGAACCCTCTCTTTACATTCTTGCACTGAGCATGTTTGATACTCACGATTGATGCATGATGATCATGATGAAAAAACACTTCATTTGACGACATGCTCTGGGGTTTTTTTTTATGGTTTAATGGAAACTCAGGTTCTTTATCCTACATATATGTATTTCTGGTTTAGGCGTGGGTATATGGGTATGGGTTCTTATTTGTGTCTCGGTATTTGAGTACCTGTTATTGTATGTGTTTCTAGAATTTTGTGTATTTTTAGCTATAGTCATAGTTTACATACTAGTAGCCTCACTATTGTTTGGGAATTTAATAGACCCCTAGGTTAGCCACTTGGTATGGTTGACTCTAGTAAAATCCTAGATAACACTAGGTCTAACTAAAAAAATAGGCCCATAATTGTAAACATGACATTCACTTTGACTAACCTTCCTCCTCGTGTTTCTTCTTTAAGAATGTCAGACTTTGAATCTTTCTCTCCGACTCCTCTCAACATGTTGCCTCCCGAGTGTTAGTCTCCAAGACATGCCACAAGATCACTAAGCATGATTAAAGTGCGAATAATCAAAAAGTTTACGGAAAAAACTTACAATGATTTGGATGATTTCAAGACTTTTTCTTTGATTTAATGGAAGCTCCAAGCTTTCTTTGAGTGTTTCCAACACTTGGGTGAGTTTCTCTATCACCTTGATTCACTCCTTTAAGTGCTACATTGAACAAATTTTGAAAGAAAATTTTGTCCTTCAAGAACAAGGGTGTTCAGCAATGGTGAGCGAGAATAGGGAATAGTGTTTTTCAATTTTGATTTCTAAAATCAATTACCAAAAACAAATTCAAAAGTTGCATTTATATTTTCCAAAAAGTAAAGTGTGTTGGACAACTAAGCTTTAAAATCTTCCAACCACTTCCATCAATCAAGTGACTTGTTGATGTAAGTTGGTGGGCCCCACTTTAAATTCGAAATTTAAGTCGGAAAATCCAACACGCAACTTTGTTCGGGCCCGGGTTCGTTTAATTCCGAATTAAACGAATTTTCCGTTGCGACTTAATTAAATCCAATTTAATTAAATAATATTGCCTAGCAAAATTATTACGAAAGTCGCTCGCGAATTAATTCCAAATTAATTCGTTCGCTTGAATTAAAATCCAATTTTAATTCTGCGTTGAAATCTAATTTCAATTAATATATCTAATATATTATTTTAGCCCAATTAAATAAATTAAATGGTAAAATCTAATTTAACTATTAAATTTACTTTACCGATTAATTCTAAATTAATCGTGTTCTCTCTTCTCGACGAATTTATTCCCAGATAAATTCTCGACGCAATTAATCACATATTAATTCTTTCTCATTTAATTAATCTCAGATTAATTTATTGCCGTAATTAATCCCTGATTAATTCTCTCTCATAATTAATCCCAGATTAATTTTCCGTTCGAGTCAAATCGCAACAGTGAATCTTCGGGAAGCGACCCAAGAGATCCTTGGATATGTTGGCAGTAAATACGGTTATCGGACTATCCAAATACGTGCGTACCCAGTACCACGTCCTTACCGATTTCCAAGATATGGTTGGCTTCTAGCAAAGCACCGTGCTTGCCCAATTCTCCAGAAATATTCTGTAAATGAATATGTAATCTTTGTCAGGCGTAGTATACGTAGTATTGCGTATTACGATCTAATATCTAATGTCACATGCTAGGCCTGAGGCTGAAATTATGTCTGCCCCGTACGAAGCATATATCGGATCACAAGCAACTAGTCTATTTAATTGGATAATCATGACTTTGTCATATTATCCCAATAGCTGCAGCATTTAAAAGTGTACAAGTTCTGTATCCCTGCGTGATCATCATCTCCATATGACTGGAGTGATACTTCCATCTTGACATCACACCCAATACACTACGATTCTCAGTATATCCAGAAGAGGCGTACACAGAACCTGTTAAAGCCCCGGACGACCAAAACCAAAGTATACTGATTATCGCAATTATTAGCGATGTAAGTCTCAAGTTAAGACCAAATACACCTACCCTGATACGGATTCCCATAGACACATAGTCACACTACCAATGGGATTCCGAGGGGTCCATCCAGAGCGAAGCTGTTTCCGTACCATCGGTAAACACAACCTCCTATTACACTTGCATAAGTATCCAATACTTAAACATATAAGAACTATGCCGTTATATTTCCATAACACGCACAAGTGTAATACTAGTCTATTCCGCATTATCGATGTCAAGTCTCGATAATACTATGACTATGGATATTTAATTATTAAACCTTAGTGGATTAATATTGTCTCATATTTTATTAATCTGGTACTAATCATATGGACTTCTATCATTTATATATCTCGGTAATCCAATTACAAATGATAAAAGAGTGGTTTCCTTTGTCACACAGTTAATTTGTACAACAACACAATATTCTGTACAAATAGTGATGCTATGGGTCATAATTGTCCAACACCGAGGCACCCAACTTGCGTCTGACTGAGTTGATCGAAGTGGTCAGTAGCGACCACGACACCACACCAACTCCATATGAGGAAGAAAACTAATCATATAACAAAAGAGAACCCCGACCCGAACCAACTCCTTCCACTCTGGACTTCATAAATTTTTATATGAACAGAGCTCATCCATAATCAAGGCTAAGCTGGACCAACTTTGGTAGAGGTTCGGCATCTCTGAAGAAATTACCTTGGATGTTCTAAATGATGGGGATCAGACCAACCGACCTATTGGCGACCAGGTGGCGTTTTGCTCTGTTTTATTCGACATGTCCTATGCCTACCCATGCAAGGGTAATTTTCCTAGATATTAGTGGCGATGAACTTGGCCTCATGTTAACTTAACTTGAATGGATGAAGGGTGTTGGTCGAGTTCTATGTGATATGGAAATGAACTAGACTAGAGGAACCATTGGTTCCAAAGCTGAAGAGGTTATATCAAATGAACGCCAACCCCAAGGAATACGAGGGCTGCTATTACCTCTGAATGTGTGCCGGGCCACCTAATCTCCAACCTCCTAACCACCAATAAAAATTTCAAGGACAAATAGTTCTAAATCGGTGGGCTATGGGGCAACCATTGGCTCATCTCGGACTAGAACATCACAGTGTCGAACGTCTTCAGGGTTAGAGGTAACGATCTGTCCTTCTCTCCCATTCTCCTTCCCCTTAGAATTCTCAGCTTCTTACTAGTAATCTTGAAACCCTTGAAGCTTGTTGGGGCGATCCCCCAAAGATCGTCATGAGGTCCGGGCAAAGGTGAAACTATCATTTTAGTTTGTCGACCATTACACACACCTCTTCAACACCTTCTTGCTTGCTGACATGGGTCTCATCCCGAGCATCCCTCATCTAGTGAGAAAAGAGCCTGATAATTTCTAACTGATTGGACCAATTTTTCTGTACTTCTTTATACTACTATTCATTATTTTAAATTTTCATATTACTCGATTGAGCTTCATTTGATTGCTCTTAACCTTCTGTTTCTTCTTAATGCAAAAATGTTTGGAAAAAGACTCAGCCCTTTGGAAATAACCCGAGAAGCCAAACACCAAGCCCATGGCGGCCTGAGTGGGACCCACACTAGACTCACCAACCACTGTTGGGATTTATGTCCTAAAGATTCATGTATTGTAAAACGGAATTGATCATTGTAAAAATAATAAATGCATTATTCATTTTGTCAATGTTGTTTGATTTATATCGTATATTGTCCAATTGCCTTGTTTACCTTGATTTCTATTGTACCTTCAGACTTAGTGTATGTTTGATGCACAACAGGGTTTATGTCTGAAGTTAGTAATCTAAATAGTCCGCAGAGAGCAAACAAAGAGGGTACTTTTTTTGTGGTTTATCTATAGCTGCTGTCCATTTTATACTTGTATGGCAACCTTGATCCGGGATCGTTCATGTAGTGATATGGGAATGGAGGCACCTTGTATGATGAGATCATATAGGACTGGACTGAGATAAATACGAATTTCTTTTAATATCTGTTAACCGAAGAAATTCATTTTATCTAATAGATAGTCATATATGGATTCAATCTTAATCCTGAGTGTACTACAAATTCTTGCATGACATGCTATGTCCTTTGATTTACTATGGTGAGGTTGGTGTTGAATTCCCGGCCAATAACTACGTATTTTAGGGATATGGTTTGGTGTGTAGCTGGGAATATTTTATATAGATATGGAATTCACTCCTTCTTACGAGAAGCAGAAGAATAACTTTTTTAAGAGTTGATTTGGGACTTGAACAATATGAGCGCTCAAATTTTCTATTACGAATAGAAATTTTTATTCATAATTATTATGAATTAATTGTTCATTATAGGATCAATGGTGCTTAAGAGATAAAATATTTAGAGGGGTTTAACAGACTTTTGACCTGGCTCTATTTATGAGATATTCGTGAAGGGCTATATCCATATGTAATGACTATATCGATGGACATCGAAGTTGTTCGGTTTATTTTATCCATCTACGATAACGGGAGTTCAACTTCGAGTTTTTAGTGGAATAACACAGAGTTAATAATTCGTAATATTTTATTAAAGAGTTTAATTAATATTTCGAAATTATTGGAGCTCGGAACCGTAGGTCCATTTGGTCCCCGTGCTAGCTCGATTAACTGTAGCAAACCTAATATAATTAGATGGTCTAATAATATGCTCACATTATATTTATTTATTATTAATTAGATTAATAATATTTATTGTCAAAAATGAAAACTATGTTAAATTAGTTTAACTTTATGTTTTCTTTAATTCTTTGATTATGAGATAATCATGTCTTGATTATGAGATAATCAAGTTAGTAATAATTATAAGATAATTACTACAACATAATTGAAGGTAATTTAATCATTTTTTAGATAGTGATTTTTATTTACCTTGGAGACAAAGCCATATGGCTTGCCATGCTCTCCAATATATTATGTCTATTAGGTGGCTTGTATACACCTAATATTTTTGTCATTAGATAATCCATTTTTATACTTTGGTATGGCCTCCACATTTATGTGTTTGTCATTGAAAGAAAGCATTGGATGCTTAATGACAAAGTCATTGTCTTTAACTTATCATTTCTTATGCTTTGGTATAACATTCACATTTTTGTGTTGGACATTGCAAGAAAGCATTAGATGCTTATTGACAAGGTTAGTTGTCTTGTGTAAGAGAATATGATCTCTACCATTTCTCTCACTTCTTAAGGTTAACATTTTTCATTCATTCACACAAGTGTTGTGAGAAAGAATTTGAGAGAAAATAGAGAGAGTTCAAACATTCACACGTGTTGTGAGAGTGTTTGAAATTCTAAAAGCCAAACACCATTGTGACATCTTAATCCTCTAAATAGTTTAGAGTTTTGATCTTTATGAGTGAAACCCACATTTCGGTTTATTGGTTTCGAGTCATAGTTCGGAAGATCGAGTGGTTGATCCAAGCGTTGGACACCAAAGGATTGATCTCAGGTATTACAACGAAGGGAGAAGGTAAAGAAAATTTTAAAGATCCATACCGGAGCCGGTGCCACCATCCTTAACTTCTGCCACACTAATGGAAAGTCATTTCCTACAATTAGTATCAGAGCTTAAGGTTGAAAAGTGTTCTTAACCCTTCTCTTTTAAAATTTCAAGTTTTAATAATTTATATGTGATATAGATTATTAGAATGCATGTTGTGATAAGTAGGCACAATTAGATTCATGAGATGAATGGTTTTTAATGTTAATGTGATGAATGTTTACTTTGATTCATGTGATGAATGTATTGCGTTGATCATTAATTTTTTCGGCTCTTATTTTTTGTATTGGGAATGTAAGACCATAAAGTCATATTCTTTCAAGTGTTGTAAGTTCATTTCCTTTGTAATAAGTCCATTTTGTGACTCAATTTGTAGCTTGGAGGAGCCGATACCGTGAATAACTCATTACGAACCTATTCCGTGAAGAACTAAACAACATACCATGGAGCAAGATTTGAAGACCAATGGATGCCTTGGATTTATTGTACTAATTAGATTAGTATAAAAAAATAAGAGTCCGGTTAACGTAATTTATGGATGTATGTAAAACTATGTTTCGTTACGAGTCCGTAAAAAAAAGGGACCAAAACGGAGTCCGGAAGCTCCGGAACGAAGTAAATGAAGTTCTACTGTTCAGACAGGCATTCGAACGCAACACAAACAAAACTCCACTGCCTGAAAACATTCGAACGCGAATCAACGGTAACACAAACATTTTCAGGCCCAGCCTAGAAATATGAATGTTTTTTAAATAGTTTAATAACATGTCATATAGTCTAGGATGCCTACTCTTCCATTTTCACATGTCATAACATGTAGATATGCATGATATTCTAGTCATAAAATATGATTTTATGTATTTAGAAGTTAAATAAGAATATGAGATGCATTCAAATGGATTAATAAGATTAATTGGTTTATAGGTTTAAAAATTTCAAATTCAAGTTTTAGAAATAAATAGACCTTATGAGTACATTATTTTCCTTGATATATCGAATGGAAACTCAGACGTAAATTCCATAGCCGATTCCGAATGGACGATAATATGGTCTGCACTCTGGATAAAATACCACATACCTTTGGAATAAATAATGTGCTTTTATCGATTAAATGGTTTAATGACATTTGGTCCGTTCATTGAATCCCCATACGGTGGTGTCTTTTCTGGGTCAATATCAGGTTTGGATTCCGAAAGGATAATGACTCTAGATGTATCTGGTGATTTGACCTACCCTACGACATCACTTCACCAGTTAAGTCCAAGGGTTCCGAAATAATGGGTCACCCTCACAAAGGAATGATTAAGTTCTTAATCAGAGTTTCCTTGATCAAAATAACGTTAGTTGATTAATATCGGAATAAGAGTTATTTCAGATATATTAATCAATTGAGAATATCTCAATCTATCATGCGAATACTTGACCTACCCTACGGCGGCACTTATTTGTGGGATGATAGATAATCGTGGCATAGTAATTCTTTTAGGTTTCTAATTGATTATACATTGATCATGCATCATGTTTAACTTTATGCCTAAATGTTTGACAATTTTAATATGCGATGAATTAATGTTGAATGCGTGTTTATTATTTTTCAGTCATGGCATATGTAATTATCTCAATTCTCAAACAACAAGAAAAATTAATCGGGGATAATTATGTTAAATGGAAAAGTGACATGAATGCTATTTTGGTCTACGAAGACCATAAATTTATCCTAATGGAGGAATGTCCTCCTGAGCCACCACCAAATGCTGGTAGAGCTGCACGAAATGCCTATAATAATTGGATTAAAGCTGATGAGAAAGCCCATAGCTATTTGATAGCATCCATGTCTGAGGTTCTTGCTGCACAAATGAGCCTATGGCGACTGCATCAATGATTAAGCAGTCATTACAGAACATGTTTGGGCAACCTTCAAATCGGTAACAATATTAGGCAATAGTCAATGTATTGACCGCTAGAATGAAGGAAGACACATCAGTTCGAGATCATGTGTTAATGATGATGTATTATCTTAATATGGCTGAAACCCATGGTGCACGTATCAATGTGCAAAGTCAGGTGACAATGATCATGGAAACCCTTCCGAAGAGTTTCTTGCAGTTTAAAAGCAATTGTTCTATGAATAAGTTGACTTTTACATTGACTGAACTGAAAAACGAGCTCACCAATTACGAGTCCATTATGAATGGTCCTCGTAGGTCCAATGCCGAGGAAAATGTTACCAAATCTTCTAAATCTGCAAAGATGAAGAAGAAAGGGAATTGGAAGGCAGAGGTAAAACCAATGAAAAATAAGAACAACAAAGGCTCTAAAGGAACCAATGCCAAAGGAAAATGCTTCCATTATGAAAACAAGGGCATTAGAAAAGGAATTGTTTGAAATACCTTGCTGAGCTTAAAGAGAAGAAGAATACAGGTAAATACGATTTACTTGTCATTGAGTCTCTTTTGGTGGAGGATGATAAATCCATATGGATTGTTGATTATGGTGCCACTAACCATGTTTGCTGTTCTTTGCAGCTACTTGACTCATGGAAGCACCTTGCTGAAGGTAGTTTTACCATGAGAGTTGGGACAATGGATGTTTGAATTTTAATAAGAGTTATTTATGTTTGAATGGTGTGCTATATATTCCTGATTTTCGCATGAATTTGATTTCTGTAACAAAACTTATGGAATGTGGTTTTTCTATTTCATTTAATAATAAGTCAGTTATTATTAGTAGAAATGGATTAAATATATACACGAGAAACTCCAAAAATAATCTATATGTATTAAGGCCGTTAATGCATGAATCACTGCTTAATACTGAAATGTTTAAGATTGAAAATTCTAAAACTAAACGGCAAAAGATTTCTCATGATGATACCCATTTATGGCACCTTAGACTTGGTCACATCAACCTTGACCGGATAGATAGACTAATTAAGAATGAAGTTTTAAATCACTTAAGACTCGGTACTTTACCTGTCTGTGAATCCTGTCTAGAAGGTAAAATGACTAAGAGATCTTTTACTGGAAAAGAGATAAGAGCCAAAGAAACACTTGAGCTAATACATTCAGATGTTTACGGACCTATGCTTTGAACTTTTCAAATGTATCTGACTTGTGCTGCATTAGGTAAACATACCCATATCTGGTGCTGAGGTTGAGAACCAGTTAGGTAAAAGCATCAAAATTTTACGATCAGATCATGGACGAGAATACATTGATAGAGATTTCGAGGAATTCTTAGTTGGGCATGGAATTATTTCACAGCTCACAGCATCTGGAACACCACAACAAAATGGTGTTGCAGAAAGGAGAAATCGGACCCTACTAGACATGATGAGATCAATGTTTAGTTATAGCACTCTACCTAGTTCATTCTATGGGTATCATTGAAAACTGCAATGTATATCCTGAATGTAGTTCATTATAAGTCTGTTTCTAAGACTCCCTTAGAGTTGTGGAATGGTCATAAAGCTAGTTTGCGATATTTCCGCATATGAGGGTGTCCGACACACGTGCTAAAGAACAAGACTACTAAGTTGGAACCACGTTCACATGTGTGCCTATTTGTAGGCTATCCTAAGGAAACTAGAGGTGAATTCTTTTATAGTCCAGAAGATAATAAAGTATTTATGTCAACAAATGCTACATTTCTTGAGGAGGACTATATGAGAGAGTTCAAACCTCGAAGTAAAGTGTTACTTGAGGAGTTACTTGCTGGTAGGACCAGTACATCATTGTCAAATATTGACAAAGACATAACACCTTCTACATCTGAAAGTCAGATGCAAGTTTATCAGGATACCATACCACCTAAACGTAGTGGGAGGGTTGTGAGACAACCTGAACGCTATCTAGGAAATGGTGAGGTACAAGTTGTTGCATCTTGTGATGATATTGATGATCAATTGACCTATCGTAGTGCAATGGAAGATACTGATAAAGAGGAATGGCTCAAAGCCATGAACCTTGAGATGAAGTCTATATAATCTAACTCAGTCTGGGAACTTATAGACCAACCTGATGGGAGTAAAACCCATAGGTTACAAGTAGATCTACAAGAGAAAAAGAGGAATAGATGGGAAAGTACAGACTTTCAAGGCTAGGCTAGTGGCAAATGGTTAGACCTAGAAAGAGTGAGTTGACTATGAAGAAACTTTCTCGCCAGTAGCCATGCTTAAATCCATCAGGATTCTTCTTTCCATTGCCGAATATTATGACTATGAGATTTGGCAAATAGTCGTCAAGACTAAATTCTTGAATGGAAATCTTGATGAGAGTATCTATATGGTACAACCAGAGGGTTTCATTACCCAAGGTCAAGAGCAAAAAGTTTGCAAGTTGTAAGGGTTTATTTATGGACTTAAGCCAACATCTAGATCTTGGAATATAAGATTTGATACTACGATCAAGTCTTATAACTTTGAGTAGAACATTTATGAGCCTTGTGTCTACAAACGCATCATTGATGGGAATGTGGTTTTCCTTGTGTTATACATTGATGATATTTTACTCATTGGGAATGATGTAACGATATTATCGGATGAGAAAATCTGACTAGCTAACCAATTCTAAATGAAAGATTTGGGAGATGCAAGTTATGTACTTGGGATCCAGATCATTCGGGATCACAAGAAATGGCTGTTAGCAATGTCTCAAGCAACCTATATCGACAATATTCTTGTACGATTTAGTAGGCAGAATTCCAAGGTAGGTAATTTACCTTTCAGGCATGGAATTCATTTGTCTAAGGAACAGTCTCATAAGACACCTCAAGGAGTTAAGGAGATGAGACATATACCATATGCTCCAGCAGTTGGAAGTCTTATGTATGTTATGTTATGCACGAGACCGGACATCTGTTTCACATTGGGAGTGGTCACTAGGTTTCAATCCAACCCAGGATTAGATTATTGGGTAGCGGTGAAACAAATTCTCAAGTATCTTCGGAGAATGAGAAATTATATGCTTGTATATACAAGTCAGGATATGATTCTGAGAGGATATACATACTCTGATTTTCGGACGGATGTCAATTCTAGGAAATCAACATCTGGATCAGTGTTCACCCTAGGTGGTGGGGCTATAGTATGGAGGAGCATAAAGTAATATTATATTGCTGACTCCACCATAGAGGCTGAATATGTAGCAGCTTGTGAAGCAGTTAAGGAAGTAGTCTGGCTCCGTAAGTTCTTGGCAGATCTGGAAGTTATTCCAGATATGGATAAATCGCTCACACTTTATTGTGATAATAGTGGTGCAGTGGCGAACTCCAAAGAACCAAGAAACCACAAGATGGGTAAGCATATTGAGAGGAAATATCACCTCATCAGGGAGATAATGCAGAGAGGAGATATTGTTGTCACGCAGATTCTATCCGCAGACAACCTGGCTGATCCGTTTACAAAGAGCTTATCGACTAAAGTGTTTGAAGGTCACCTAAAGGGTTTAGGATTACATGACATGTCCCATTTACTCTAGTCCAAGTGGGAGATTGATGGGATTTATGTCATAAAGATTCATGTATTGTAAAACAGAATTGATCATTGTAAAAATAATAAATGCATTATTCATTTTGTCAATGTTGTTTGATTTATATCGTATATTGTCCAATTGCCTTGTTTACCTTGATTTCTATTGTACCTTCAGACTTAGTGTATGTTTGATGCACAACAGGGTTTATGTCTGAAGTTAGTAATCCAAATAGTCCGCATAGAGCAAACAAAGAGGGTACTTTGTTTGTGGTTTATCTATAGCTGCTGTCCATTCTATACTTGTATGGCAACCTTGATCCGGGATCGTTCATGTAGTGACATGGGAATGAAGACACCTTGTATGATGAGATCATATAGGACTGGACTGAGATAAATACGAATTTCTTTTAATATCCGTTAACCGAAGAAATTCATTTTATCTAATAGATAGTTATATATGGATTCAATCTTAATCATGAGTGTACTGCGAAGGCTATGTCCTTTAATTTACTATGGTGAGGTTGGTGTTGCATTCTCGGCCAATAACTACGTATTTTGGGGATATGGTTTTGTGTGTAGCTGGGAACGTTTTACATAGATATGGAATTCACTCCTTCTTACGAGAAGCAGAAGAATATCGTTTTTAAGAGTTTATTCAAGAATTAAACAATATGAGCGCTCAACTTTTCTATTACGAATAGAAATTTTTATTCATAATTATTCAATATAGGATCAATGGTGCTTAAGAGATAAAATATTTAGAGGGGTTTAACGGACTTTTGACCCGGCTCTATTTATGAGATATTTGTGAAGGGCTATATCCATATGTAATGACTATATCGATGGACACCGAAGTTGTTCGGTTTATTTTATCCATCTACGGTAACGAGAGTTCAACTTCGAGTTTTTAGTCGAATAACACAGAGTTAATAATTCGTAATATTTGATTAAAGAGTTTAATTAATATTTCAAAATTATTAGAGCTCGGAACCGTAGGTCCATTTGGTCCCCGTGCTAGCTCGATTAATTGTAGCAAATCTAATATAATTAGATTGTCTGATATTATGCTCACATTATATTTATATATTATTAATGATATTAATAATATTTATTGTCACAAATGAAAACTATGTTAAATTAGTTTAACTTAATGTTTTCTAGAATTCTTTGATTATGAGATAATCAAGTCTTGATTATGAGATAATCAAGTTAGTAATAATTATGAGATAATTACTACAACATAATTGATGGTAATTTAATTATTATTGAGATAGTGATTTTTATTTACCTTGGAGACATATCCAAAATGGCTTGCCATGCTCTCCAATATATTATGTCTATTAGGTGGCTTATATACACCTAATATTTGTGTCATTAGCTAATCCATTTTTATGCTTTGTTATGGCCTCCACATTTATGTGTTTGCCATTGAAAGAAAGCATTGGATGCTTAATGACAAAGTGTTGGGTTTCTATTAAGTCCCAAGATCGAATTTCAAGCAAAGAAACACATATGTGAATACTCGTAAAAGCATGGCGGAATCATACTTACAATGATCGGTTTTGCGACGCGAGGAACAAAAAAAATCTTCAAGCTTTGGTCCTCCAAGGTTCTCGGCTTTAGGCTCCTTTTGTGCTCCATTTTCGGTCCAAGCTCCAAGCTTTCGAATGGTGATTCTAAGCTCACAAGTTGGTTTCCCTATCACCTTCGCAAGACCCTGAATGGGTGCTAGCACTCCGGAAAAATTTGCCGCAAATCTTTCCTTGCTTCTCCTTTGTTCTCGGCAAAACCAGAAAAAATGAAGAAGAAATGGCCCAAGGCCGTGAGAGGGAAGAGAAAGAGAGAAGAAATGTGTTAAGTTTTTGGTTGTTGGAGAGTTGTGTATGTAATACAAAAATGAATTTCAAAAATCCATTTACCAAATTTTTGCTTTCTAAAAGTCAAAAGGCATTAAAGCCAACAACCACCTCCATCACCATTCACATCAAAAGTGACTTGACATCACATCACTCAAAGTGATGTGACTTCCATCACTTGATTGACTAGTGATTTGACGCTTGATGTGACTTGTGGGCCGCATTTGAATTCGAAATGCGAGTGCGCCCGTAAATACTCCCGGGCTTGGGTTCGCTAATTCCAAATTAACGAATTTTCCGTTGCGACGTAATTAAATAATTATGCCTAGCAAAATTACTATTCACGTCGCTAACGAATTAATTCTAAATTAACTCGTTCGCTCGAATTAAAATCTTATTTTAATTCCGCGTCGAAATCCAATTTCGTATAATATATCGAATATATTATTTTATCGATTAATTCCAAATTAATCATTCTCTCTCTTTAAATAATATTTTATCCAAGATAAAATATCTCCGTAATTAATCCCAGATTAATTTTCTCTCTCCTATAATTAAACCTTCGTGGATTGATACTGTCTCATATCATCTCAATCCGGAACTAATCATATGGACCTTTCATCATTTATACATCTTGGTAATCTAATTACAAATGATGAAAGGGCAATTTCCTTTGTCACATAGTTAATTTGTACAACAACCCCATGATCTGTACAAATAGTGATGCTATGGGCCATAACTGTCCAACAATCTCCCACTTGGCCTATAGCCAATCACTCAAGTGTCCTACACCCGAACTATGTACGGTTCGCTCAAACTTCTACTGAGGAAATACTTTCGTCAGCGGATTTGCATGGTTATCATCTGATGTGATTTATTCAATCATCACATCGCCACGATGCATGATCCGAATGAATCAGATGAATATTTGAAGTATATATCTGGATCGTTGATGAGACCATTAATTCTTTAGCCTGTGATGTAGCCTAGCTCAGCTGCTAACAGAACTATTCCTTATCTTATTAGGATTATTATCGACCCAAATGGCTTCTATTGCTGCCTCAACTGCAGCAATAACCCGCTTGTGTTGTTTATTCGGCAACAGTATCTTGCATGGAAGATTTCCAGCTCACTATTCCGTTATTCAAACTGTATAGTACCTTTGTTGCGACTTATAGTCGTTTTTATTGGAAACATGCAGTAGTGAACACAGTCACTTCAAGTTCTCATTCTCCAAAGATTAAGACATCATCCTTAGTTACTCTAAGATACTAAAGGATGTTCTTAACATCAATCCAATGTATATTTATTTCAATGTTCAAGTTATCACTAGGATTGGCCTGATTGTGACTCCATATGCTCAAAGCATATGAGACACCAGGTCGCGTACATTTATTTCAATGTACGAGTTCTCGGAGAGTATTAATAACTTTAAATCTATCCCAATAGATCTTAATTCCTAGAATAAAGGTTGTTTCTCCCAATAATTTTACGAAGAATTTTCATGAAAGCCAAGCTTTCACCGATTGTAATTATGGGAATATCATTTCCAAGAAATGATATATCATCATTTATTTAGGACATTCACTGTCAGTGCGCTCCCACTAACCCTCTTATATACACAAGAATCATATTCATTTTGAATTAAATCATATACCATTATGATTACATCAAAATGATAATTCCAAGAACACAATGCTTGCTTCAACCCATAAATGGATCGAATTAACTCGCAAACCTTGTTTGCTCGTTTCGGTACGACAAAACCGTCAGGATGTTGTAAACATCCTCCAAAAGGTTTCCGTTTCCAGAAAGCGATTTTGACGTTAAGCTGCCATATTTCATAAATGAAACATGCAGCATCAGCAAGCATTATCCAAATGGATTTAACCATGGCAACATGTAAAAGGTTTCGTCGTAATCGACACAATGTTGATAACGATACCTTTTCGCTACAAGCCTAGCTAGTACGTTGGTATGTTGCCTTCCATGTATGTCTTCCTTGAAGACTTATATAGTACCAATAGGCGCAATGCCTTGCGGTACATCAACTAGTATCCAAACTTAGTTGGTATACATGTAATCCATTTCGGACATAATGACACTTTGCCATATTAGGGAGTCGATACCTAGTATCACTTCCTCATACGTAGTCAGTTCGTATTCCTCAATAAGATTGACATCTTTATGAGGTGAGATCAGAAACCCATACCCCAGGTTGTTTTCTGACTCTCTCCGACTTACGTGGTTCTTGTGTATTCGAAGATTATTGGTATAGTTTCATCCTTGATGAACTATTTGTGTTCCATTAAGGAATCGATGCCTGGAATAGTATTACTCCGATTTTCATCGAGTTTTACTTTCCTCCCACTTACCACTGTATATAGGTATTCCTCTTGGGAAAACCGCATGGTGAGCAACAATTAAATTATTCTCTTTTGAGTTGTATAAATGCTATACTTTGGTTTCCCTAGGATAACCCACAATTAGGCACTTATCTGATTTGGGTTCTAGTTTGGTATCAACCAAACATATGCCTAGCATTCCCAAATCTTCAGGAATGAGAAAACCCAGTTTCTTTCATGTTCATATCTAATATGAAGTATGTCTAACAGATTTTTATGGAACCTTATTCAAAATAAGTTTTGCATTGTTTATGCGTATCTTTTGAAGGAAATGGTAGCTCAGAGCGACTCACGATTAACCTTATCATGTCCAATAAAATTCGGTTTCTCCGTTCGGACACACCGTCAAATTGACGTGTTCCGGGAGGAGTCCTCATTGAAATAATACTATACTCTTTCAAGTATATGAGAAACTTATTGCTTAAGTATTTTCATCATGGTCCAATCATGGTGTTTAATACTTTAGACGATCTATTTGTCTATTTCGTATCGAAACTCTAAAGTTTCTGATTTGTGTTTCAAAAGAAACACATAACCATAACGCGATGCCACATCCGTAAGGGTCACGAAACATTCATATCCACCTCTAGCCTAGCTAGACATGGGCCCACTTACGTCACTATAAACAATGCCTAACAAATCGGTGGCACTTGTAATTTTTACCAAGTAAAGGTGTTTTAGGCACTTTGCCTAATAAACTAGATTCGTAGACATTATTTGAATAGAATCAAATTTGTCCTAGTACCCACTCTTTGAAAGTGTGGATATACGAGTCTTGTTAATGTTGGTTTCTAATTAGGTCCCAAGAATGAAATCAAGCACAGAAACGCATGTGAATACACAACAAAGTATGGCGGAATCATACTCACATTGAACGGATCTTGCGACGCGATGAACACAAGCCTTCAAGCCCCTTGAACTCTCGGCAGTGGGCTCCTTGTTCTGCAGTGCACTGCTCGGCAGTGGGTGGTGTTACTCCTCCAAGATTCGGCCATGGATGTCCTCCATTGAAGCTCCAAGCTTTGTGATTCCAAGCTCACGAAATCGATTCCCTATCACCTTAGGAAGACTCATTGTGTGCTAGCACTTGATTTTGCAACAAAATCACTCTCTTGCTTCTCTTCTTGTATTCGGCAGAACCAGAAATGGAAGAAGAAAGAAGAAGATGGCTCAAAGCCATGAGAGAATAGGAGGGAAAGAGATGGGCTTCCTAGAAACCGTGAGTTGTGGAGAGAGAGAAAAAAATGTTTTTATATATTTTGTTTTCCAAAAATCAAATACCAAAAACCCTTTTCCATTTACCAAAAGTCAAAAAGAAAAAACCAATTAATGCTTTTCAACTACCACATCAATCACTCAATCAATCAATCAAATTGTCACATCACTCAAAGTGACATGTGATTTGACGTTTGATGTGACTAGCGATTTGACGCTTGATGTGACTTGTGTGCCGCATTCGAATTCGAAATGCGAATGCGCTCGTAAACACACTCGGTGTGACTTGCGTGCCGCATTCGAATTCCAAAAGCGAATGCAAATGCGGTTCTCTAATTCTGAATTAACGAATTTTCCGTTGCGACGTAATTAAATGATTATGCCTAGCGAAATCACTATTCATGTCGCTAACGAATTAATTCTAAGTTAACTCGTTCGCCCGAATTAAAATCTAATTTCAATTCCGCGTCGAAATCCAATATCGTATAATATATCAAATATATTATTTTATCGATTAATTCCAAATTAATCGTTCTCTCTTTAATTAATATTTTATCCAAGATAAAATATCTGTAATTAATCCGAGATTTATTTTCTCTCTCATCTTATTAATCCCAGATTAATTAAAGTGTGAGTCATACATCATCGGTGAATCTTCAAGAAGCGACCCATGAGATCCCCGGATATGTTGGCAGTAAATACAGTCGTCGGACTATGCGAATATGTAAGTACCAAGTACTACGTTTATACCGATTTACAAGTCAAGGTTGGCTTCTAGCAAAGCGCCATGCCTACCCAATTCTCCAGAAATATCCTTACAGGAATAAAGGATCTATATCAGGCGTAGTATACGTAGTATTGCGTATTTCGATCCAGCATCGGATGACCACGTGCTAGGCCTGTGGCTGAAATTGTGTCTGCCCCGTACGAATCACATAACAGATGTCTGGTAACTAGTCTCTATAATCGGATATACATGACCTAGTCATAATATCCCGATAGCTCGAGCATTTAAGAGAACAAGTTTCGTATCCTACGCGATCATCATCTCCACTATGACTGGAGTGATACTTCCATCTCGACATCACACCCAACACACTACGATTCTCAATATACCCAGATAGGCATACACAGAACCTGTTAAAGCCCTGGATGACCGCAACCAAAGTATATTGATTGTCGTAAGTATTAGCGGTGTATAGACACATAGTCATACTACCAATGGAATTCCGAGGGGGTCTATCCAGAGCGAAGCTATTTCCCGTACCATCGGTAAAACACAACCTCTTATTACACTTGCATGAGTATCCTATACCCAAATATATGAGAACTATGCTGTTGTGCCCTCACAACACGCACAAGTGTAATACTAGTCTTTTACGCATTTATCGATGTCCAATCTAGACAATGCTCTGACTAGGGATATTTAATGATTTATCCTTCGTGGACTGATACTGTCTCATATCATTCTCAATCCAGGAACAAATCACAGGGACCTCCTATCATTTATATATCTTGGTGATCTAATCACAAATGATAAGAATGCAATCTCCTTTGTCACATAGTTAATTTGTACAACAACACCATGATCTGTACAAATAGTGACGCTATGGGTCATAATTTTCCAACAGTTAAATTGTGTCCGAGACAACAATGCCACTAATAAGTCTCATCTGATCAAATCAGTTTGAGCTATTTGTTTGTCATGTTATACGTTTGAGATTTATTTATATTCAAAATATAAATACTGTTATTAACATCTAATGTGTTTATCTCAATATCATTTTTATAAAATGAAACACTTTAGTGTTCTAGAAAATAAAGGTATACCCGCAACGCGTTAAACCATGATATAGAGATAATGTTTCTAGTCAAATTAGTTACATTTTAACAGTTTCCTAATTCAAGTACATACCCGAAGGGTAGTTCCTAAACTTAGGTATCTACGGTTAAAACAGCGACTGTCGTCCCATTTCCGACTCACAGATAAATCTTAACTGAAGTCAGTGTCCTGCTAATCAGCAGATACTGCACACCAGTACATATTTATGTACCACACTTAGTATCTAAAATCCAATTTTAATACTAGTAGTGAACATGTTGATGACAAACATATTTGAAGTCGTAGCCTTGCCCGTCTTCAATTCCTTCATGCCTGCCTTGTCCATATGGCAGTCACGCTTCAGTGACCTCGTTTGCCACAGTTTAGGCCGATATTTTGGGATATGTCCTTTGTCTTCCCAGAAGATTATAATGACTTTACTTTTGCCTCTTTTCCACACTCAGAAGCCTTTGGCCAAGCCTTGGCCTTCTAGAATGTCGAAGTAAGATGCGCCTTACGCTTCTTGCCCTATTGCAAACTATGGTTTTGTCTCATTGAGTATAGCCATTAACTCTCCAAGAGTTTACTATTGCAATTTAGTACTTCTAAGATCTAAGGATAGATCTATGAAGATCCCGTAGTACCTCACAAGCAATCTTCCATTCATACGTGATATGATTACCTTGGGGCACCAAACACTATGCCCGACCCTCCCGTCTAGCGTGCTATGGATACTTGAGGCGTCAAATGCCACACAGACCTTCTTATTATATTCCCCAAAGGTGCAAGCCATTGGATATTAACATTCCAGTTCGAGTGTTTGATAATGACACCGGGGATTGACGTGCTATCGGGGTGCCCTCTTTTTCCACCTATCTTGCACTCCTTGTTGTATTCTGATCACGAGTATTTACTGAAAAATACCGTGTAAGTTTTTCCCATTCAAATAAACAATAAACGTGTAAAGGTGCGAGTAACTTATTTAAAAAATGAAGAAAAACTCATTGTATTCCCGGGATCTACCGCCCATCTTACAACTCTTTGTGGGTCATTGTGAGAGAAGCTCTATTGAAAATACCTCAGTGACATCTCTACATTCCAGGGTTTCTTACAACTCTCAGAAGTGAATCTGATGTGTTAGTAGAGAACCAAAGCAAACTTAGCAAGCAGATAGATAAATCACAAATACAAGATTTATGTCGTTTGACGGAGAATGGATCTAACCTTTGTCCATGGGAGAAATGGGGTGTGTTTTATTAATGGTCGGGGTCAAGACCGACCCTAGCTACAAGTGGGGCAGTGATCTTACACAGAGTGTAACAACTCGGTTCGACTCTAGCCCATTACAATTCACTCACTTGGTCTGGTAATTGACCAGTTTTCTCTCTTTATCACTAGTTTTTAAGCTCTTTGTTCTTTTGAAAGTTGTAAGATGTGAAATTTGCTATCCCTTGAATCTGAATCTTTAACCCCCTTTATATAGGCTTCCAAATTCACTATTCCACCATCTATGATGTCGGCCCATGTCATCTTGCCATCATTACTTTCCTTGAGTCATTACTTCTACCATTTTCTAAGCTAATCACATACGCCAACTGTTCTGCCACTTTCATCAGCCTATGGTAACTCTGCTCTACCACTTCCCTACCACCACACCGCCCTATAGTGGCTAGCAGAGGCTACTTCCAATGAGGACCGTGGCTTTTTCCACAATCATCATTAGCCTTCTAGAAGCTTATCTTTTCAATTAGGATGGAAACCCGGATGTAAATTCCATAGCCGATTCTGAATAGACGATAATGTGGTATGCACTCGGGATACAACTTCATGTACCATTAGATTTTATAACGCGCTTAGATTAATTAAATGGTTTAATTAAAATTTTGTATAGTTTAGCTTTTTAAATTTTAAACTTGTTAGTGTTCCAATTTTTTAAGAGTTAAAATATATTAGGTCACTAAACCTAACTTAATTAAATTAATTTAATTGAGTAAAATAATTAGTAGAGACTTATAGATATTAGTGAGTTAAAATTTTAAGAATTAAAATTGGTAAGATCACTTGAACTAGTGTGGATGAAAGTTTGTTTTAGCCGCGCATAAATTTATATACACTAATGAATTAAAATATTAGATATTTTAAATAGAAACTTAATTTTAAAATAATGAGTGGGAAAGGGATATACGACAATATATCCAGCGATCTCCGTTGTTAATCCGAAAAAGTGAGATTCAAAAGGCACCTCAAGACGACTTTATTTTTGTCCCCCTACATATGGTGTCCATTTTGGGTCAATATCAAGTTTGGATTCTGAGAGGATAGAGACTCTAGATGTATCTAGTGAACTAACCTACTATACGACAACACTTCACTAGTTAAGTTCAAGGGTTCTAAAAAATGGGTCACACTCACAAAGGAATGATTAAATGTTAATCAAAATTCCTTGATCAATATGGGACACAGAAACTGGACGACGCATGCTGTCCCGGGCTCGCGGCCCGGTCGGGAGTACGGAGTAGCCACGGGGGACTAAACCGGTGAATAATGGAGTCGCCACCCGGTGTGAACCGGGAAAATGAGATTTAAGGCCGCACTCACCCCTCGCAAGGGAAGACCTCAAACCGTTGGGTTCAGAATGGTCCCTTACTTATGTCACTTGTAATGAAAGGATTTGTGTAATAATTTAATCAAGCTTAAGTAACACTTATTTCCAAGAGTATCATGCTTCTAAATCCATATGCACAAAAATAAAACTTACACCTAAATTTGCATATATTTCACATCTAAGATTGCATGCTTGAAAGTACATCAAAGTAGCAACGAACATACAACTTCATTGGCATATTGAAATCATGGAAACACAAGCACACACTAACCACACAAGCACACATAAAGACGAATCAAATAATGGTGAACATGTGATTTCATAGACATATCATAAAAAAATAGCCATTACATGTCCATGCACAAATAAAAGAGTCAACTAAGTACATAATGCAAAAAGACACTTAAGGATGCAATTAGGCATTAAGGTAAGCATGCTATGACGTGGTGCAAAAGAAGATAACTAATATGGACACAAACACACATGTGAGTACTTTTCCAAGTGGTACATGGAATTGTATCCCAAGTACAGACCGCATTACCGTCCATTCGGAATCGGCTACGGAATTTATGTCTGGGTTTCCATCCGATATACTACAAGAAATAATACTCAAATGCTATCATAACATGGATATATGAATTATACTACGTTAAGCCAATACTAAGGTAAATGATGCAATAGATGAAAGACACGGCAAATATCGTGGTAAAGGTAGCCTTTTAGGCTTTTCTTCCCCCAAATGGAGAACCTTTTAATCCAACATAATAAGCCCTTGCACCTTTCATTACAATGCGTACAAAGACAATGATAACTATAAGAAACTTCGTATACCCGATTGAACACATCTTACATTCAAACAAATATACATCAACCGGCGCGGCAAAGCATCGTGGTAAAGGATTTTAACCCCTCCAAATAGGGGACCTTTAATCCGACTTACTAAGCCCATGCGCTCGATCACATCATGCATACAAAGAATAAAGACAATAATATCAAACTTAGTAAGCCGGATTGGACATATCTTACATCCAACCGAACACACATCAACCGGCGCGGCAAAGCATCGTGGTAAATGATTTTAACCCCTCCAAATAGGGGACCTTTAATCCGACTTACTAAGCCCATGCGCTCGATCACATAATTACATAAACAAGTAACATGTGGAATTTAAATGATGAATAATAAATAAATCAAAGCAACATAAAACAAAAGAAAGTGTCGTTTATTCAACGGTACGTGGAATTGTATCCCGAGTACAGATCATACTACCGTCCATTCGGAATCGGCTATGAAATTTATGTCCGGGTTTCCATCTGGTATACCGCGAGATTTGACACATCTTTCATTTTATTCCAAAGCCACAACATATAATATTTCGTAATCCATGCATATTTATCTACTCAAGGGCCACAACATGCATTTTAACATAACAATCATGGTAACAATACTCAATAAATAATGAAAATAAAACAGAAAACGAATGTGGAAAATACCCTCAGGTCTAACCTTTTATTTCAACTTTCGGACTCACGTTTCACGGCCGTCGGAAGGGCTATCACTTCGTAACTTTTCTGGTTCACTGTTTTGCGTTTTACCTCGCTGTTCCGCTACTCAAGCTACTGTTTTTGACTCCATTTTGCTGCTGTTTTGCTGCCGTTCTTTGGTCACTGTGTTTGGAAATTTAGGCTACTGTTTTGGGCGATTTTTGGAGGCTAGGGGCTGCTGTTTTGGAAGGGTTCCAGGGGTAGTTTTTGGGGTGTACTTTGGAGTCGGTTCTGGTCAGTGGAGGTATGTTTACGTGGCTGGTATGAAGGATTATTCGTTTGGTTTTGATTTGGCCGAGAGTTGTGTGAGTGGAGGGCATGTGCTGAGCATGTTTTGGCGTGGCTGATTTAGTGGGGTTGGTAACGTTAGTGGGCTACTCGTGGCTTAGGGTTTATCATTGCTGCGCGTGAGACTTGAAGGCAGTTTAGGGAGAGATTTTCATTAGTAAGGGTTTCGGTTGGTGAGGGTATTTTATGTGTGCATGTCAAGTGTGAGGCATGAAGGTGAGGCGTGAAACAGGGCTTGGCTATGTGTTGAAGGCAGTGAGTTGAGTTACTGAGAAGAAGGACGTGTGGGGCTGCTGTGTGTTTTGTTGAGAGGGCTAAGCGTGGCAAGTTGGTGGGATGTATGATTATTTGTGAATGTTGATCAATTTAGGTTACGTGAGTCTGTTTGAAGATGCTTAGGGTTTTTGATTTGTTGTTTACGTGAAGGTTCAGAGAGGGAGTGCTAGGGGAGTGGTTGTTTATATAGGGAATGGCTAGGGCTTCACCTTGTCTCACAAGGAAGGGATTTGATTTAGTGTTGAGCAAGGAAAGTCAAAGATTTGATGGAGACAAGATTGGTTTAGATTAGGAATACAATATATTTGATTGGTTAGGATTAGGCATTTAATTTGTTAGATTAGGAAGCCAATATTTTTTATTTGTTATGATTGATTTTAATTAGGCATGACATCTTTTTAATTTAGTATATGATTTTGTTTAGTTAGGAAGTTAATATATTTGATTTATCTAAATTAGGCATGATTATATTTTATGTTTTATTTAATTGGTAAATGGTTTAATTATTTTATTTAATTCAATTACATTATTCAATTAATATTTAACTTAATATATGATTTAATTTGGGTGTGTATTAGGGTGAATGGGCGTGTGGGCCTTGGTTGGGGCGTGTGGGCCTTTGGTTGGTGGGTTTGGTTGTGTGATCAAGGTGTGTGGGCTTGCGGGGGTTTTAGGTCAAGGCCAAGGGGTTTGCGGGGGTTTTGGGCGAGGTTAAGTGGTTGCGGATTTTTTTAGGGTAAATGTTCTTTAAAACGGAGGTCCACCAGCGAGCCCGAAGCTAAACAAGCGAGTAAAATTCGACAAAGTATTGATTTCCATCTTTTCCCTTCCGACGTCTGTTTCCCGCGGCTTCCATGACTTAAAAGGTAGTGCCTCCAAATGAGACTCATCATCGAGTTTCACATGCAAAAAAGCAATGCCTACAGTCGCCCCCACTTTGATGGGACTTGTGCTGTGTGTGACTTTGAACAATCTTATCAAAGTTATGCAATGCATTTCTACTTACCTGGCTCGCCAGCTGTTGCTTAACTTACTTGTTATCCTGAGATGCTTTGACCTTTGGGCTTTATTCCCGAACTGCGTTGAGAGAGAGCTTCATTCTCCTGGGCTGTATTTCTGAACTGTTTCGTAAGTGGGCTTTATTCTTCTAGGCTTTGTTCCCGAACTGTGTAGAGATATGGCTTTATTCCCCTGGGCCTTATTCCCGAGCTGTGTTAAGATATAGCTTTATTCCCTTGGGCCTTGTTCCCGAACTTTGTTGAAAGTGGGCTTTATTCCTCTAGGTTTTTTTCCAAACTGTGTTGAGAGATGGCTTTATTCCCCTGGGCCTTGTTCCCGAGCTGTATTGAAGGTGGGCTTTATTCCTCTAGGCTTTTTTTACAAACTGTGTTGAGAGATGGCTTTATTCCCCTGGGCTGTATTCCCGAACTGATAGAGAGCTTTCTTCTCATGGGTTATATTCCCGAACTGTGCTGAGAGAGAGCTTTATTCCTCTGGGATGTATTCCCGAATTATGTTGACTGTGGGTCTGGTTCCCGAACTGTACTGATTGAAGGCTTTATTCCCTGGGCCTTGTTCCCGAACTGTACTAAATGTGGGCTTCATCCCCGAACTGAGCTGACTGTGGGCTTTGTTCCTGAATTGTACTGAATGTGAGCTTTATCCCCGATCTGAGCTGACTGTGGGCTTTGTTCCTGAATTGCACTGAATGTGGCCTTTATTCCCTGATCTGAGCTGACTGGGGCTTTGTTCCTGAATTGCACTGAATGTGGGCTTTATTCCCTTATCTGAGCTGACTGTGGGCTTTGTTCCTGAATTGCACTGAATGTGGCTTTATTCCCTGATCTGAGCTGACTGTGGGCTTTGTTCCTGAATTGTGTTGGATGTGGGCTTTATTCCCTGATATGAGCTGACTGTGGGCTTTATTCCCGAACTGTGTTGAATGTGGGCTTTATTCCCCTGGGCTTTGTTCCCGAACTGCACTGAATGTAGGCTTTATTCCCCTGGGCTTTGCTCATGAACTGCACTGAATGTGGGCTTTATTCCCTTATCTGAGATGACTGTGGGCTTTATTCCCGAACTATTACCGATGTAGTGGTTCTTCGACCTCAAACTGATGTGTGGGCCTCGCCCCAAAACTGATACTGACGTGGGCCTTGCCCCCAGACTGATATTGATGTGGGCCTCGCCCCCAGACTGATACTGATATGGGTCTCGCCCTAAACTGATACTGATATGGGCCTCGCCCCAAGACTGATACTGACATAGGCCTTGCCCCCAGACTGATACTGATGTGGGCCTCGCCCCCAAACTGATACTGATATGGGCTTCAACCCTAGACTGATACTGACATGGGCCTTGCCCCCAGACTGATACTGATGTGGGCCTCGCCCCCAAACTGATACTGATATGGGCCTCAACCCTGGGACTCGTCCCCAAGCTACTGATAATGACGTGGGCCTCGCCCCCCAGATTGCCATATCTGGCAAGACTGATGTTGATGCTAATGTGGGCCTCGCCCCCAGAGTGCCATACCCAAAACTCAAACTCAAATGGGCCTCAACCCTGGGATCATTACCTGAATCCGATACTGTGCTTTTTACCATTTCTGATTAGCTTGTTCTTTGCCGCTTTCTTTTTTATTCTTTAAAACCTGTGAACACAAAACAAAACAAACACAAAAGGATGCAAAATGTGTTACGTGTATGCATGCATGAATGTTCCTATCCCGTCGGGTTAGGTCTTCTGCCAATTCTCTTGGTGACTACTCAGTCTTCCTTTCCTCAGGCAAGCCACTGCTTCAATCTGTCTATGTTGATCGGCTTGGTGAACTAATTCCCTTCCAAGTCTGATATTCTTACTGCCCCCATTTCCCAATTTCTGAAAGGCCATCTTATCTTTTCTGCTTGCTCATTCGAGGATTCCCCGTGTTCTAAACATCACTGAATTTCATAGTACCCAGGTTGAATGCTTTTCTCAAATATACTCATATTGCAGAAGAGATTCAGCGAAATGAACGTCTTTATTATCATTTAAGAAAATGGTTCGAACAAATAGACAAAATCAATGTCTTTTAAAAATGCAGGATCAAATAAACTAGGAGGAAAAACTTCATCATTCGTAGCATTGCCTTCTTCTTTGGCCTATGGTTCTTCACTGTAATTCCTTTATCTCAATGCAAGAAGCCTGAGTAGTTGAGTGGCTTTATGGTTGAGGGTTCATGTGTGTGTTGGGTTGTTCCTTTTCTGGATTGGGTATTTTATGGGAGTCAATGAGGTTCTGGACCTCATGCCTAAGGCGGGTACAGTTGTCGGTGTCATGGCCTTTTTCTTGATGGAAGTGACAATACTGGTTTAGGTTGAGGTATGGTGGCACAGGGTTCGGAAATGGCCTAGGTTCCAAAGGTTTTAGAAGTCCTTGCATTTTCAGCTTTTCAAATACATTTGACAAAAGGTCTACCAAGATTGGAGAATCGCCTGTTCTTGACGGTAGCGACCTCGGCAGTAGCGGGCTTGGTCTCAGAAGGCCCCCCCAAAAGTTTTATTCTGGCCAAAAAAATTTCTGTTTTCAGCCTCTTCTTCCTCAATATCCATGACAGTTTCCCTCAACTGTCAAAAATCAGAAATCATCGAAGTCATCCTCCTCAGCTTACTATAAATAGAGGGCTTGGTGCCCTTGATGATCATTTTGATTTGGTCCTTCTCTGAGGGCCGAGTCTGCATTTTCAAAAGCTGGCTTCTCCAGTGATCCACATACTCTTTGAAACTTTCCTCTAGCTTCTGCTTAGTGTTCTCCAAATCACGTGGTGACAAGTCAATCTCCAAGTCTGTAACATACTGCTTCAGAAAAGCATCAACTAGTTCCCTCCAATCTTCCTTAACCTTATTCTCAAGGCTATGATACCAAACCACAGGTGCCCCCTCGAGTGACATCCCAAACATCTTTTGGACTTGGCGCTGTGATAGGCCTACTGAACTCATGACTGAGACATATTGCTGCAGATGGACTCTCGGGTCTCCATTCCCATTAAACTTGGCCATGTCGGGCATTTTAAACTGAGCTGGCAGCTGTTCTCCGAAGGTCATTCCTCATAATCTAACAACTCTTCATGTTTACCCCTCATTTTGCGGGGGTAACTGACTCAACCTGATCCCGAAGCTTCTGAAATTCTGCCTGAGACCCAATCATTATGCATGTCGCATACTCTGCCATGTCGTCATCAAAAGTGGGGATATCATCCCCCAACCCATTCGGGGCTCCTCGCACCTTACATTCTCAGAATTTCCCCCAGCAAGGGGCACAACCATATTTGCCATTGCAGTAGTCAAGGCTTGCAACTGTTCGGTAATATTGGCGAAACCATTTTCTAACTGATCTATCCGGGATACCTCGTAATTGGATGTACTAATATCTTTTTACCGGTCTTTTAGTGAGTCTTCACTCTTCCCAACCCAACGGGAATCTATGATGGCTTTTTAGAACACAAGGGGTTAGCATGATGCGTGTATGCATGAAATGAATGAGACGCATGTGATACAATGAATATATCAATTTATTAAAATTTTCATACAATTGGCCCATCATCATTTTAGAAGCTTTTGGGCTAACTGTCATAGGAGTGAACTCGTCCCAATTTAAATGGCCCAACAAGTTCACATCTCATGGCAAGAAGTCCAACCGTATCCAAATGATAATGTTCCTAAACATAAGCACAAAATGGCCCATCAATATTTAGAAGCCTTTGGCCCAATCGTCATAAGATACGTTCTTATCCCAGTTTAAATGGCCCAACAAGCCCACATCCCATGACAAATGGTCCAAATGGATCCAAACGACGATGTTCCCAAACACAAGCATAAAAGAAAGATAATGCAAACATAAAACAATGATTTCTACATAATGGCCCATCAACATTTCAGAAGCTTTGGGCCTAATGGTCATAAGGTACGAACTCGCCCCAGTTTAAATGGCCCAGCAAGTTCGTATTTCTGACGATAGTCCAACTCCATCCAAATGAGGATGGTCCACAAGCACATACTCAAGGAAATAATTGTTACTTTAACCATACAACCCCGGTCTATGGGTGGGTTTGCAAGAGTGTAGACAAAGGCTCTCACCGGCGAAGGATGGCCCACAACTAGGTCTCCCCAATCAAGGGTTCGAGTGACCAAGTGACCGCACCCTTTTTTATACACTAAGGTACGTGCCAATGAGCTATGGTGTGTGACTGACTGCCAAATGGATTTCCCGTTGTAGATTCCCCAGAGGGAGGGTGAAGCGAGGCTCTCTTAAGTACCCTAGCCTCTTAGGCTCTTATCGCTTGGTGACAGGAATAAACAACGAGTCCTCCAAATTAGTCCATCACAATAGGCTATGGGTAGATGGCTATATAGGTGCCTTCAGAGCTTTTCCTTCTAGAAAGGTAGTGAATGAAGGAAGACACCAAACCATTACCTAGCCTCAAAATGCCTTTGATTAAACCCCCATTTTATCCACTATAGACACAGTCAATTAGAACACAAATCCAAATATTACAAGACAATATTTCGGGGTCGATTCTCTATCCCCAGTGGAGTCGCCAGACTGTGGGACACAGAAACTGGACGACGCATACTGTCCCGGGCTCGCGGCCCGGTCGGGAGTACGGAGTAGCCACGGGGGACTAAACCGGAGAATAATGGAGTCGCCACCCGGTGTGAACCGGGAAAATGAGATTTAAGGCCGCACTCACCCCTCGCAAGGGAAGACCTCAAACCGTTGGGTTCAGAATGGTCCCTTACTTATGTCACTTGTAATGAAAGGATTTGTGTAATAATTTAATCAAGCTTAAGTAACACTTATTTCCAAGAGTATCATGCTTCTAAATCCATATGCACAAAAATAAAACTTACACCTAAATTTGCATATATTTCACATCTAAGATTGCATGATTGAAAGTACATCAAAGTAGCAACGAACATACAACTTCATTGGCATATTGTATTCATGGAAACACAAGCACACACTAACCACACAAGCACACATAAAGGCGAATCAAATAATGGTGAACATATGATTTCATAGACATATCATAAACAAATAGCCATTACATGTCCATGCACAAATAAAAGAGTCAACTAAGTACATAATGCAAAAAGACACTTAAGGATGCAATTAGGCATTAAAGTAAGCATGCTATGACGTGGTGCAAAAGAAGATAACTAATATGGACACAAACACACATGTGAGCACTTTTCCAAGTGGTACGTGGAATTGTATCCCAAGTACAGACCGCATTACCATCCATTCGGAATCGGCTACGGAATTTATGTATGGGTTTCCATCCGATATACTACAAAAAATAATACTCAAATGCTATCATAACATGGATATATGAATTATACTACGTTAAGCCAAGACTAAGGTAAATGATGCAATCAATAGATGAAAGACACGGCAAATATCGTGGTAAAGGTAGCCTTTTAGGCTTTTCTTCCCCAAATGGAGAACCTTTTAATCCAACACAATAAGCCCATGCGCCTTCATTACAATGCGTACAAAGACAATGATAACTATATGAAACTTCGTATACCCGATTGAACACATCTTACATTCAAACAAATATACATCAACCGGCGCGGCAAAGCATCGTGGTAAAGGATTTTAACCCCTCCAAATAGGGGACCTTTAATCCGACTTACTAAGCCCATGCGCTCGATCGCATCATACATACAAAGAATAAAGACAATAATATCAAACTTAGTATGCCCGATTGGACATATCTTACATCCAACCGAACACACATCAACCGGCGCGGCAAAGCATCGTGGTAAAGGATTTTAACCCCTCCAAATAGGGGACCTTTAATCCGACTTTATAAGCCCATGCGCTCGATCACATAATTACATAAACAAGTAACATGTGGAATTTAAATGACGAATAATAAATAAATCAAAGCAACATAAAACAAAAGAAGGTGCCGTTTACTCAAGCGGTACGTGGAATTGTATCCCGAGTACAGATCATACTACCGTCCATTCGAAATCGGCTATGAAATTTATGTCCGGGTTTCCATTTGATATACCGCGAGAGTTGAACATCTCTTCATTTTATTCAAAAAAAAAAAAAATACAATATTTCGTAATCCATGCATATTTATCTACTCAAGGGCCACAACATGCATTTTAACATAACAATCATGCTAACAATACTCAATAAATAATGAAAATAAAACAGAAAACAAATGTGGAAAATACCCTCAGGTCTAACCTTTTATTTCAACTTTCGGACTCGCGTTTCACGGCCGTGGAAGGGCTATCACTCCGCAACTTTTCTAGTTCACTGGTTTGCATTTTACCTCGTTGTTCCGCTGCTCAAGCTACTGTTTTGACTCCATTTTGCTGCTGTTTTGCTGCCGTTCTTTGGTCACTGTGTTTGGTAATTTAGGCTACTGTTTTGGACGATTTTTGGAGGCTATGGCTGCTGTTTTGGATGGGTTCCAGGGGCAGTTTTTGGGGTGTACTTTGGAGTCGGTTCTGGTCAGTGGAGGTATGTTTACGTGGCTGGTATGAAGGATTATTGTTAGGTTTTGATTTGGCCGAGAGTTGTGTGAGTGGAGGGCATGTGCTGAGTATGTTTTGGCGTAGCTGATTTAGTGGGGTTGGTAACGTTAGTGGGCTGCTCGTGGCTTAGGGTTTATCATTGCTGCGCGTGAGGCTTGAAGGCAGTTTGGGGAGATAGTTTCATTAGTCTAGGGTTTCGGTTGTTGAGGGTATTTTATGTGTGCATGTCAAGTGTGAGGTATGAAAGTGAGGCGTGAAGCAGGGCTTGGCATGTGTTGAAGGCAGTGAGTTGAGTTACTGAGAAGAGGGATGTGGGGGGCTGCTGTGTGTTTTGTTGAGAGGGCTAAGCGTGGCAAGTTGGTGGGCTGTGTGATTATTTGTGAATGTTGATCAGTTTAGGTTACGTGAGTTTGTTTGAAGATGATTAGGGTTTTTGATTTGTTGTTTACGTGAAGGTTCAGAGAGTGAGTGCAAGGGGAGTGGTTGTTTATATAGAGAATGGCTAGGGCTTCACCTTGTCTCACAAGGAAGGGATTTGATTTAGTGTTGAGCAAGGAAAGTCAAAGATTTCATGGAGACAAGATTGGTTTAGATTAGGAATACAATATATTTGATTGGTTAGGATTAGGCATTTAATTTGTTAGATTAGGAAGCCAATATTTTTTATTTGTTATGATTGATTTTAATTAGGCATGACATCTTTTTAATTTAGTATATGATTTTGTTTAGTTAGGAAGTTAATATATTTGATTTATCTAAATTAGGCATGATTATATTTTATGTTTTATTTAATTGGTAAATGGTTTAATTATTTTATTTAATTCAATTACATTATTTAATTAATATTTAACTTAATATTTGATTTAATTTGGGTGTGTATTAGGGTGAATGGGCGTGTGGGCCTTGGTTGGGGCGTGTGGGCCTTTGGTTGGTGGGTTTGGTTTGTGTGGACAAGGTGTGTGCGGGGGTTTTGGGCCGAGGTTAAGTGGTTTGCGGATTTTTTTAGGGTAAATGTGCTTTAAAACGGAGGTCCACCAGCGAGCCCGAAGCTAAACAAGCGAGTAAAATTCGACAGAGTACTGATTTCCATCTTTCCCCTTCCGACGTCCGTTTCCCACGGCTTCTGTGACTTAAAAGGTAGTGCCTCCAAATGAGACTCATCATCGGGTTTCACATGCAAAAATGCAATGCCTACAATCAAATCAAGCAGTGGTTAGTTAATATAGGAATAAGAGTTATTTCTGTATATATTAATCAATTGAGATTATCTCGATGTATCAAGCAAATACTTGACCTACCCTATTGCGGCACTTATTTCTGAGATGATAGATTTTTGTGGCATATAACTCTCTTAGGTTTCTAATTCATTATACATGGTTCATGCATTATGTTTAATTTTATGCCTAAATGTTTAATAATTTTAATAGTTGTTGAATGAATTTTTAATGCATGTTTACTTTATTTTATTTTAGCCATGGTTTCTCCAATAATTACTATTTTATATAATGATAAATTTACTTGAGAAAATTATGTAAAGTGGAAAAGTATCATGAATGCCATTCTGGTATTTGAATACCTTAAGTTTGTCCTCCCGAGCCAGCCAAAAACTCAAGCCAAACTGTGTGCGATGCCTAGCAGAAATGGGTCGTGGCTAATAAGAAAGCCCGCTGCTACTTGCTAGCAGAAATGTCCGAGGTTCTTAGTGCAATGCATGAACCTGTGGCTACAACACCATTGATGATGGAGTCATTACAGGGCATATTCAGGCAGCCTTCGGAGCGGCAGTGTCATGAGGCCATGGTGTCAATGGTGACCGCTGGGATAAAGGAAGGGACAACAGTGTGAGAGCACGTCTTGAGGATGATGCCTATCTCAATACGGCTGAAACTCATGGAGCTCGTTGCCGAGCAAAGCCAGGTGACTTGGATCATGGAAACTCTTCTGAATAGTTTCCTACAGTTTAAAAGCAACTATTTTATGAACAAGTTGTCATTTACTTTGACTTAGCTACTAAATGAGCTCATCGATTACGAGTCTATGCTGGTGGATCCTCGTAAGCCCAGTGGAGAGGCAAATATTACTGAATCTTCTAAATCAGCAAGAACAAGATGAAAGGAAATGGGAAGGCTAAAGCAAAGTCTGTGAAGAAGAACAATAAGAGCTCCAAGGATGCCAAGCCCAAGGGAAAGTGTTTTCATTGCAATAAGGATAGACATTGGAAAAGGAACTATCATAAATACCTTGTTGAGCTGAAAGATAGGAAGGCTACAGGTAAATGCGATTTACTTGTTAATGAATCTCTATTAGTGGAGGATGATAAATCCCAATGGATATTTGATTCTAGAGCCACTAACCATGTTTGTTCTTCTTTGCAGCTACTTTATTCATGGAAGGACCTTGCTGAACGTGACTACACCATGAGGGTCAGGACAGAGGATGCCGTTTAAGCAAGAGTTGTGGGAGTTTTTAGTTTGAGTTTTTTCAATAATAGTAATTTAAATTTGAACAATGTGTTATATATTCCTTGTTTTACAGGAATTTATTTTTGTTTCTAAACTTTTGGATGATGGTTTTTCCGTTTCTTTTAATGGTAATTTGGTTATTATTGGTAGAAATGGATTAACTATATGCACGGGAAACTCATAAAATAATTTATATGTGTTAAGGCCGTTAACACATAATTCACTACTCAACATTGAAATGTTTAAGGTCGAAAAACCTAAAATAAAATAGAAAAAGATTTCTCACGATGAAACATATCTGTGGCATCTTAGACTTGGTCATATTAGGCTTGACGAGATAGATACGTTGATAAAGCATGAAGCTTGAAATCAGTTAAAGCTTGAAACTTTACCAGTCTGCGAATCCTATCTAGAAGGAAAAATGACAAAGAGATCTTTTACTGGAAAATGTATAAGAGCCAATTAACCACCTGAGCTAATACATTCGGACTTTTGTGGACCGATGAATGTAAGAGCCCGAGGTAGTTATGAATACTTCATCATATTTATTGATGATTATTCCAGATATGAGTACGTTTACCTAATGCAGCACAAGTCAGATACATTTGAAAATTTCAAAGAGTATCGTGCTGAGGTTGAGAACCAATTAGGTAGAAAGATCAAAACTCTGTGATTAGATCATGGAATACATTGACATAGATTTTGAAGAATTCTTAGTTGAGCATAGGATAGTATCCCAGCAGCACCTGGAACACCGCAATAAAATGACGTTACAGAGAGGAGAAATCAGACCCTACTAGACATGATAAGATCTATGTTTAGTTATAGTTCACTACCTAGTTCGTTCTATGGGTATGCATTACAAAACAAAATGTATATCCTTAATGTAGTTCCATCTAAGTCTATTCCTAAGACTTCCTTAGATTTGTGGAGTGGTCATAAAGCTAGTTTACGATATTTCCGTATATGGGGTGTCCAACACCTATGTTGGAGAATAAGACTACTTAGTTGGAGCCACAATCACACGTATGCCTATTTATATGTTATCCTAAGGAAACTATGATGGATTCTTTTATAGTCCATAAGATAACAAAATGTTTTTGTCGATAAACACTATGTTTCTATAGGAGGACTATATGAGGGAGTTCAAACCTCGAAGTAAGTTGTTACTCAATGAGTTACTTGCTGGTTTGACCAGCACTCCATCATCAACAACAGTTGACAAAAATATAGCACATTAGCGTCAGATGCAAGTTTTGTGAGAATGATCTACCACTTAGACGCAATGGGAAGGTTGTACGACAGCCTAATCATTATCTATGAGTTAGAGAGGCATAAGTTGTCGCTTCCGGTGATGGTATAGATGACTTATTGACCTATCGTAATGTAATGGATGATTTTGATAAATAGGAATGGATCAAATCCATGAACCTCAAGATGGAGTCTATGTACTCCAACTCATTATAGGAACTTATAGACCAACCTGATGGGGGTAAAACCCATAGGTTGCAAGTGGATCTACAAGAGAAAGAGGGGAACAGATGGGAAGGTATTGACCTTCAAGGCTAGTCTAGTGGTCAAGGGTTATACCTAGAAGGAGGGAGTTGACTATGAAGAGACTTTCCCGCCAGTAGCCATGCTCAAATCCATTCGCACTCTCCTATCTATTGTCATAAATTATGACTATGAGATTTGGAAAATGGACATCAAGACTGTATTGAAAGGCAATCTTGATAAGTGTATCTATATGGTACAACTAGAGGGGTTCATAGCCCAAGCTCAAGATCAAAAGGTTTGCAAGTTGCAAATATCCATTTATGGACTCAAGCAAGCATTTCAACATAAGATTTCATATGTGATCAAGTCTTATGATTTTGAACAGAATGTTGATGAGCCTTGTGTATACAAGCATGTCATTGATGAGGAGCTGGTTTTTCTCATTTTGTATGTCGATGATATTTTACTCATTGGGAATGATGTGAAAATATTATCGGACTTGAAAACTTGGCTAGCTAACCATATCCAAATGAAAGATTTGGGAGAGGCCAGTTATGTACTTGGGATCCAGATTCTTCGGGATCGTAAGATATGACTGTTAGCTATATCTCAGGCATCCTATATTGACAAGATCTTTTGCGATTAGGGATGCAGAATTCTAAGAAAGGCAATTTACCTTATCGACATGGAATTCATTTATCGGAGGAATTGTCTCCTAAGACACCTCAATGAGTTGAGAAAATATGACATATCTCATATGAATTAGCAGTTGATAGTCTCATATATGTTATGATATGCACGAGACCGAACATTTGTTTCATAGTGGGAGTAGTCAGTAGGTTTCAGTCTAACCCAGGATTAGATCATTGGATGGTTGTTAAACATATTCTCAAGTATCTTAAGAGAACAGGAAATTATATGCTTGTATATTCTGGTGAGGATATGATCCTCAGGGGATATACGGATTCAAAATAGACGGGTGTCGATTATAGAGAATCAACATCTGGATCAGTGTTTACCTACATGGTGGGGCCATTTTATGGAGGAGAATAAAGTAATCTTATATTGATGACTCCACTATGGAGGCTGAGTATGTATCAGCGTACGAAGCAGCTAAGGAAACAGTCTTGCTCCGGAAGTTCTTGGGAGATCTGGAACTTATTCCATATATGGATAAACCACTCACACTTTATTGCGATAATAGTGGTGCAGTGGCAAATTCCAAAGAACCAAGAAGCCACAAAAGGGGAAAGCATATAGAGAGAAAATATCATATCATTAGGGAGATAGTACATAGAGGAGACATTTCTGTTACGAAGATTACTTCTATAGAGAACCTGGCTGATCCATTTATAAAGACCTTATCGGCTAAAGTGTTTGAAGGTCATCTAGATGGTCTAGGGTTACGAGACATGTCCCATTTACTCTAGTGCAAGTGGGAGATTGTTGGGATATATGCCCTATAGATTCATGTAAAGTAAAATGAATTATATTTTATGAAATAAAAAGGTGCATTATTCATTTATCAATGTGTTTGTTTAATATCACAACGTAGATTACTCATGAGCCTTAAGCCTTAGTGTATGAGTGTCATACACAAGAGGATTTAACTCTTAAGTTATTAATCTAAAACAGTCCATAGTGAGCAAACAAAGCGAGTAATTTGTTTACAGTTTATCTATAGTTGTAGTCCATTCTATAATTATATGGCGATCTTGATCCGGGATCGTCCATGTGGTGACATGAGAATGAAGGCACCTTATATGATGTGATCATATAGGAATGGACTCATATAGAATTGAGTATCTCATAATATCTGTTAAATAATGAAACTTCTTTCAATCTACTAGATAGTCATATTTGGATTGATCTGAATCCTAAGTGTACTACGAACTCCTGCTTGGCAGGCTATGTCCTTTGATTTACAAAGGTGAGGTTGGTGTAGCAATCCCGACCAATACCTACGTACTTTGGGGACATGATTTGGTGTGTAACTGATGACGTCTTACATAGATAGGGAGTTCACTCATTCTTGCGAGAAATAGAGGAGTATATTCATTAAGGGTTCATTTGGTATTTTAATGTTAGAGCACTAAAGTCTACCTATTACGAATAGAAAGATTAACATTCATAATGGTTATGAATAAATCATTCATTAGAGAATCAATGATACTTAAGATAAAAATAATTAAAGGGGTATAACAAATATTATGACTCGACTCTAATTATGAGATACTTGTGAAGGGTCAATCCGTATGTAATGAATATATCGATGGACACCGATGTAGTTCGGCTCATATTATCTATCTATGACAACGAGAGTGCAGCTTCGAATTTTTAATGGAATAATCCGAAGTTAATAATTCAGAATATTTAATTAAAAGTTTAATTAATATTTCGGGATTATTGGAGCTAAGAACCGTAGGTCCATTTGGTCCCCGTGCTAGCTCGATATACTATAGCAGATTAAATATAATTGGATACATCAATTATATACTTATATATATATATATATATATATATATATATTATGATTAATAATAAATTGTCACATTTGATACTGTATATTAATTTTAATATATGGTTTTTATAATAAATGATTATATGATAATTATTTATTATAAGTTATTAAATTATATATTATAATTTAATAAATATTTAATTTTTGTATTTCCAAAATTAGGTTTTTGGAAACCTTTGGTTGGTTTTGGAAGTTACACCCTTTAAAAGGTGATAATATATTTATTTTTGTAACATCTTTTGTCATTAAGGAAAGTAAAATTTGATGTTACAAAATTTTTACAAATAACCTAAGGCTGGCGAAGTCTCTAAGGGTAAAAGAGGAAGGATTTTGTTTTATTTTGTAAAATAAAACCTTAAGTATAATATGTTAAGTTAGTTTCCTTTTAACCCTAATTCATTTTTGCTTCAAACCCTACCCACCCTAGTTCATCTTTTCTTTCAAGAGTTGAAAGAAAATGAGAAGAGAAAAATAAAACCAAATTAGTTATGTGACAATTGTTTGATCTCTAAAGTGTTTAGAGATTAGTTTGTGAGTCGAGCCCACACTAGTTTCCGTTAGTTGCGAGACATAGCACGGAAGGGAATGTCTCGTCGATTAGGGAATGTCTCGTCGATTAGACCAAATGAAGGTCCAAGGGATTCTATGGTCGACTAGACCTGAAGAGGGTCCTATAGAGTCTCTAACATCGTCTGGACCAGATGAAGGTCCAGGTCTCCAACCTGACTTGACAAGAGTCATGAGGAATGTTCCCATCGACTGGACCAGATGAAGGTCTAGGATAATCTTCAGTCGACTAGACCTGAAGAAGGTCCAGGTGAGTATTCAACATCGTCTATACCAGATGAAGGTCCAGGTCTTCAACTTGACTCAACAAGAGTCATGGGACTGTTCCCACCGACTGGGCCAGATGAAGTTCCGGGATAATCTTCACTCGACAAGACCAAAAGAAGGTTCAGGGAAGTCTTCAATGTCTTCTGAACCAGATGAAGGTCCAATTCTTCAACCTGACTCGACAGGAGTCATGAGAATGTTCCCATCAACTAGACCAAATGATGGTCCAGGATAATCTCCAGTTGACTAGCTCAGAAGAAGGTCCAGAGAAGTCTTTAACATCGTCTGGACCAGACAAGGGTCCAGGTCTTCAACCTGACTTGACAAGAGTCATAGAAAATATTCCCGTCGACTAGACCAGACGAAGGTCCAGGTCTTCAACCTGACTCGATAATAGTCATAGGAAATATCCTCGTTGAATGGACCAGATAAAGTTCCAGGATAATCTCCAGTCAACTAGACCTGAAGAAGGTCCAAGGGAGTCTTCAACATCGTCTGGACCAGATGAAGGTCCAGAACTTCAACTTGACTCGACAAGATTCATGTGGAATGTTCCCATCGACTGGACCAGATGAAGGTCCAGGATAATCTCTAGTCGACTAGACCTGAAGAAGGTCCAGGGAAGTCTTCAACGTCGTCTGGACCATATGAAGGTCCAATCTTTAACCTGACTCGACAAGTGTCATTGGGAATATTCTCATCGACTAGACTAGATGAAAGTCCATCATAATCTCCATTCGACTAGAACTGAATAAGGTGTAGGGGAATCTTCAATGTCGTCTGGACAAGACAAAGGTCCAGGGCTTCGACCTTACTCGGAAAGAGTCATGGGAAATATTCCCATCGATTAGACCAGATGAAGGTCCAAGATAATCTCTAGTCGACTAGACGTGAAGAAGATCAATAGGTCGTTAACATCGTCTGAACCAGATGAAGGTCCATATCTTCAACTCTAGCATACCATTTATTGGGAGTCAAATAGCATGTTACTGCATCGACTGAGGGAGAAAGACTACTTCTCATGTCGTCTTAGCCAAATTAGTATCTCTCATTCTCATTGGGAGAACATGGACCTCTCTGACCTTAGTTTTGGGTGTGGAAGGTCAATCTATCCAAAGATACATGGTTGTATCTTCGAAAGGTGGATTATCCCTATGCAACAAAGGGGTTTGCTCCCAATTACTTTTCCTGTTGAGCTCAATTGGGATTCCTGAGATGGATTCAAGAGATAGGCCTTTATGGGTTGTCAGCCTCTAATTGATGGCTCACAATTGTAGCTATAGTGAACATTTCAATGAGGGTTTAGGCGAGGAATGAAGCGCCAAATGGGAAGTGGGCATAAGTAAGGTTTGGAGGCTCGTTTGCTTCATTCATTAAAACTCTCTCGTTTTAGCAAGTTGGAATTGCTCCCCAAGACTTCAAGGTATTCCTCATACCATCTATTGTGTTCTTCAGTTTCTTCAATTGTTCATAACGTAGATTCAAGTTGTTCTTGCTCGTTTAAATATTTTGATCCTTAGGGTTTTAATAGGACTTAAGACATCATATTTGAGGATTATGGTGGTTTAATATGTAGGACATAGAAACTTCGATTATTTAATTATTTTTAGGCTTGAATTATAACGTAGCCGTCTGAACTCTATGTCGAGTGAGAGTTTAAATAGTTCTAGTGACACCCCAATGAGATGTATGTCGGATCCCTTGATCAATGTCTTTGGGCCACTTGGGGGGGATTTGTGATTTTCTCTTCATGGCGGCTGATGGAACTTTTACTTTTCTTATTCCTCTTGTCCTTTTCCCACCTAATCTCAATCTAGGCTTGTCCTAACGCTTGATCCATGGTGTAGCATCGAAATTCGTTAGCTTTTTATAGAGCCCACTATTATTGAGCAGACTGTTCCTGAAGGCTTCCACGGCCGTCGGCTGGTAGAGATCCAGTATTGATATCTTCTCTTTGTTGAAGTGAGCCTCATACCTTTATAAACATTCTCCCTTCCGGTGTTGGATTACGTTAAGGTCGTTCATGGTCTTCTCAAGCTTGCAAGATCTTGCCAAGTGTTTCATGAACTTATCTACCAACTCTTGGTATGATCTAATAGACCGGTACGAGAGGTTAATGAACCAAGTAATGGCTGGGACTACTAGCGTCTCTCTAAACCCTCTACATATTCCAGCCTCCCATTGGTACGGAGCTAGGGCCGTAGACATCATCTAATATTTATAATGGACGACGTGATCGTCCAAGTCAGTGGGAATGGGATAAACTTGCGTGAGAGCTCTACAGAAGTATTGGTCTCCTATAAGGGAATGTCTGAGATTGTCACGGCTCAACTCTTCCTGACTGGTAGTCTCACTCCCAATAGATTAGAGAGAAAAATCTTTTTAAACTTATTCATCTCATCGTGCATGCTGGAGGTGATTTGTTATGATGGGTCAGCGAGAGCGGGATCGCTGGTCGTCAAGTGGCCCTAAGTATGATCCAAATACTTAGTTGCCTTATTAATGATGATTGGCCCGATAATATCGAATGGGACATCAAGTAAAATGATTAGGATCTGTTGAAACACTTATGAGTCAGAAGTGCTCACAGAAGCTTGTAGGCCGTTTGGGCCTTTACCAATTAACATGTATAGATTCATGGGCCCCGCCTATGATTCATACGAGTGGTCTCAAGGCCGTTTGGTGATGATTGGGCCACGTTAAAAGCCACGAACCATGTTTCTATACAAATTATGTGCGTGGGCTTGAGCTATAATCACTTTTGGGTGTTTGGCCCAAATTTAACCTGTACACATTCAATGGTACGAAATTGCCTATGGTTATAGGCATATACAGAATGAGGAACCATGGTGCGGAGGATATGGTTATGGGATTTGATAGAGATTGTGAGAGATGTACTATTTACTTGGTTCTAAATGCACCGGGAGTGTTCATAGGGTGCTCCATCTTCGTATAGAATACCCTGATGATTAGGATAGATGGGCTCATCGAGGCCAAAAAGAGTCCCTAAATTGTGTTGATCAAGAATGGCAATGCACGAAAATTCTTCAAGCTCAGAAATATCGCAACAAAAAAATTTCGATCAAGTTTTTGATTTTATATTACGATGATATTGATTCACTTGATCATAATTTTGAAAGTATTCAATGTGATCAAATTCAAAATCTATTTTTCAGAAAATCAAAAATTGATTATAGTGACCTAGAATTTGGGATTTTGTACGAAATCGACACAATATCAGAGAGATGAGCTCTAAATGAGTCCTAGAGTGATTTAAAACAAGTAATTTAAAAGAAACTAATAAATTAAACAAAAAATCTATGAAATTTGAAGCTAGGGTTTCTAAGATGAGATTTTTAAGACCTAAGATTAAAAAGCAATAAAAGCAAGTGAAATCAAGCTAAAAGCGCGTAAAATTACCATAAAGACGAGGAGAAATCAAGTGGATAGGCTAAGGAGAGAGTTTGAGAGTGGGAGAGTGAAATGAGAGAGTGGGGGCGTCATGACTTATTTAAAACAACATGACAGGTATGCAATAATTAGAGCACCTGTATGCTGTGTCTATAGACAGTTAAACACGTTGCATTACCAGTATGCTGGCTCCAGAGCATACAAATATGAATAATTGAAACAAATCATGCTCAAAATCATTGAATATCACAAAAATTAGGCAATCAATTCATGCTTCATTCGTTTAATGCAATTTTGCATTAATTCCCTTCTAATTCTTGTGAAACTTTCCTCATGAAGGGGTCTGATAAAAATATCTGCCAGTTGTTGATTGGTTGGGACAAACTCAAGCACAACATTCTCTACCAACCTGATCTCTAAGGAAGTGATGCCTTATGTCTATGTGTTCAACCCTAGGGTGTAATATAAAGTTTTTAGACAAGTTAATGGCACTTGTATTGTCATATAAGATGATACATTTATGAAGAATGACCCCATAATCTCTAAGTGTGTGTTGCATCTAAAGTATTAGGGCACAACAACTACCCGCTGTAATATATTCAGCTTCGACAGTTAAAAGGGAAACACTATTTTGTTTCTTGCTAAACCATGAAGCAAGGCAACAAGTACCTCTTGTACTTTTTCTATCTAATTCGCATCCCCCAAAGTCGGCATCGGTATAGCTAACCGAATAAAAAGATACACCTTTTAGGTACCAAAGACCCAAATTTACAGTTCCCGAAAGATAGCTAAAATATATTTTACAGCATAAAGGTGAGTTTCACGAGAACTAAATTGGAATCTAGCACAAATACAAACACTAAACATGATATCGGATCTACTGGCGGTTAAGTATAGTACCTCGATACCATTTATGATGACTCCATCATTTCTTTGATCGATTTGCAATCCTAGGAAGAACATGAGTTCTCTCATAACTCACCGCTCATACACTTAGAAAATTCTTCACATAATGAGGGATTAATAGCACCGAAAATAATATCATCAACATAAATTTATTGTAATGACCGGGAATTTCAACTACTGTTATACTGTGGGATGAGTGTCACATAAAAATAAATCATGTTTGGAAATATATACCCTCTTGAGAGGACTTTGAGAACAATCGGTAAAATCTTCAAGAATCCGATATTAGATGTTATGATATACCACTCCGGAAAATCCATGGTATTTGGGCCGTAACTTTCCATATGAACGCCGATTTTTATGAATTTTATATCGTCGGAAAGCTAAGATCGAGAGCTATAACTTTTACGTTGAAAATTTTTACAAATTTGAACCAGAAATAGGCTAAAAATGCAAAATAAAAATTTGGATGAATAATACCCGAGGGTCATTCTAGAGAATTCTCAAAGTTTTGTTGATATAATGGTGCAGGAATGTTAAGAGCATAATAAACATGGCATTTAGTGACGCATGAGCATGAATTGATTGTGTTGAATAAGAATCAAATACATGGGAACCCTAAGTATTGAGCTAAATAAAAATTTGGGATTAAAGGGTTAAATTGAATTAAAGAAAGTTGGTTTAGTAAGTATTTACAATGGATTTTATTGGATTAATGAGTAGATGTTGTAATATGGAAGTGTGAAAAGGTTGTTGAGTAAACTAGGCCTGGAGAATTGGAGTCAAGGCCTGAATTTGGCATCGCGTTGTGACGCGTACTGGAAAATTGGTGAATATTTGATTCTGGAATGCACGCGTCGTGACGCACACCTAGTTGCGTCGTGACGCGAACTAGAAATTTGAAGAACACGTTTTTGGAATTATGCGCGCCGTAATGCGCAAGGTTCTGTGTCGCGACGCGAAGATAGACTTTTCCCAAAATAATTTCAATTCATTCCAGTTCCACCCCAACATGTTAGAGTCCACCCTTAGGGCCTCGTATCATTTCGCATACATAAATTACATCTTATTACAAGTATGATATACCAAGTGACGGTATCACGTACTTGAATTGAGAAGTTTAGCCTAGTTCAAAAATTTATCTCATGGTTCATAGTCTAATCAAGTTACAGCTTTTAGATTATTGCAGGAATTGCAATTTCCTTCGACGAAATGGTACAACACTAGCCAGATTCCAAATGAGTGAGTAGACACTACCCTTTTAAGTTGACTTTCATTTTGTTAGATTATTTTTATTACAATTATTTCATAAAAGTTTATAATTTAAGTTATATCTGAGAACGAAGCATTTTCAGAGTATGATTTTACGGTTTTCGAGGCATGAGGGAAAACCCACCGCAGTATGTAACTTGATTCAGTTATGGAATTGACGGATAGCATATGTGCACATATATAGGACCAGGGGACGGGCGATACGTAACGCCTCTAGATCCTAGTTCAGGACTAGGGATGACATATACCTCTATATCCTAGTTTCAAAGCTTATAGGGTGTCATAGATCCGCACCTCCAGTTCTAGTTCAATGGCTTGGGGGACGACGATATGTAACGCCCCAAGACCACTAATTTCAGAGACAGTAGTGGCATGCTTTGGGGGACGGCGATACGTAACTCCCCAAAGTCATGGATTTGCCCTCATTGCTCTAGTTAGGCTTGTGGGGACGGCGATACGTAACTCCCCAAAGTCATGGATTTGCACTCCTTGCTCTAGTTAGGCTTATGGGGACGGCGATACATAATGCCTCCATATGTCAGGTTTTCAGAGACAGATACAGATTTCATAAATAGATTTCAGTTACAGTTTCCAGAAAAGGTTTTTAGAAAGAAAATTTTTCAGAAATAGCTGTTTTATAAGAGATTTTTAGGAAAGATAAGTTTTACAAAGAGATTTCAGAGGAGATTTTCAGAAAAGAGAGTTCAGAATTCCCAGACAAAAAAAAAAGATTTCTTATAAAGTTAATTCTTGAATTTTGTTTTAGAACCAAATGTTTTCATTATAGTATTTCAGTTTTTATCGTCCACTCACTTAAATCGTACAACGGTCTAACCCCCCAATCCTAGTTTCCTTGTTTTACTGGTATTCTTTGAGGACGAGCTCGGGAGGACGGATACTGATGTCGTCACTAGGTTATGAAGTCCACCAGTTCAAGTCAGAAAGAGTGAAAGTCCAGTCATAGTCAAGTAGAAGTCATGTATTAGTCTTGGGTTATGTGATAATCCTTGTAAGCAAGTGTATTAAGTATATAATTATTGATATTGAGTTTGTATTTCATGTTGTCAAGTTTGGGCGTTGTCTCATACATAATATTCTGATTAAGAAAAGAATAATAGTGCATTTTTTAGTTAGAAAGCCAGAGGCCCAGGGAAATAGTTTGTCATATTCCCTGCCGGTAACCTCTACCAGATCAAGGATGTTACAAAGATGGTATCAGAGCGTGGTCTTGCGAATCAGTGACTCCAGTGGGCAGAGTGCTGGGGTCTGGTATACGCAGTATATCTGGGATACTCGTATGCGAGGCACTACCTCTCCAATAGATGATCCTCGAGTACGTCTTCAAGATCTAAAGACAGATTAGTAAGTTTTCCCAGACTATTTGAATAGTATTCTTTACGAGAACAACTATACTCCAGATCCAAGTTGAGAATTCCCATGTAGTTATCTTGGCCTATCACTAGAAACTCAGAACAAGCTATGAAACTAAATAGTAAAGATCTAAGAAAAGTTACCCTATAGAGTGGGAAGAGAGATATATAAGAAAAGTAAAAGAAGACGTACAGCTGATTAAAGTAATCAGATAGTATTAAGAATCAGAGACACATAGTTAGATAGTAAAAAAAAATAACACCAGAACTTGTAGTAAAAAAGAATAAAGCAAGCCTGCACAAGAGTAAAATACCGAGTAGACCTAAGTAAAGTTCCTTCCTTCCGAGCAAGATTCCTTTTCTCCTCATAAAATTCTTCCAAGTAGATCCTATAGCTCTTGAGCGCCTCGTATAGATAGCGAGTTCCCCGAATAACCAAGAACTGCCATAGGGTAGAAGAAGCAAGAAATTAGGATTAGTCGTGGAGGCTTCTAATAGATGTGAGATGCCATAAGAATGCATAGATTCTAGATTCCCAAAACCCAGGCCCGCAGGAAAATAAAATGAATGACATCAAAAAAAAATGATTGATTGCCCTAACCAAAGAATCCAATAGACAAGGCCCCGACCTACCCAGATCTTCACCCATTTGTGATGCCAGTCAAGGAAGTCGTCTTGATGGAGCCTAGTTCATACCTACCTTACATGACAAATAAACTCTACCAGGACACCGAGTACCAGAATAAGGATATCGATATCCATTGAGACGTGAGATGTTTGCCTTAGCCTCTACCAGTATAAATAAAAATAACCGTAAGGGAGATCGATGAGAGTTTACTCTAAGAACAGAAACAGAAAACCTAGAAGGTAGATAACCCAGAAAAGAATTCAGAAAGCCTCAAAAGATATGAAGAAGAGAACCCGGTATAACCCAAATATTTAGACAAGTCAGCACAAGGTTTACAGTACTAGTAGAAGTCCACATGATAGATCAAACTTACTAGAACCTACATATCAGCCCAAAGCCAGTAGAAAACCGTGGAAGTATAAAAGAATAGACCCGTGAGATTGGAGATATTTAGAAGTGACAAAAGTATCAGTATGGATAGTAGAACAAAGTGCCATAGTTGCGACTGATAGCAAGAGCAGAGAGCGTAAATTTAAGAAGTAGTCAGAAGAACAAACCACCACTAGTCTCAGTAGCAAGACGTAGAACAAAGAAATAGGATATGAAAATAGTAAGCAGGAAACATTAAGTGATAAGAGAATTCAGTACGTATAGTAACATAGGTAATGAAGCTTGGAGACAGCAATGTAAGAGAAGACCTCGGAGTGATTGATAAAAGTAAGGAACCCTAAAGCATGGATTAGTCAATTTTTCCTTTTGATAGCCCCCAACTATAATAAGTATTTAGACACCTAACCAGACATGTAAGTATGCATCCATTCCAAACTAACAACCCAGTAAGAGGAAGAATAAGTAAAGAAGAGTATTTGACAGAATAGATGGATTACGGGGTATTTAGATGGTGAAGCCAATAAGTTCAACAAAACATAGATGAAAATCACGAGATGGTAAAATTCTATATAAGATAGAATAGTTGAAGTCATAGTAAATCACTTTAAATCTAGAAGTCATTGTTTAACTGGAATCCCTTGAGGGAGTAATGGCTCAAATGAGCGAAGTAACCAGAAAAGTGACTCTCAGGAGTATAGTATATGACTCATAAGAATCTCATTGTATAGAAAAGGAAGAACTAGAATAGAGTAGCACTCGAACCAAGAAATTTAGTAGAGAGGTCCAAAGAAGTTGATGGAGTTTCCAGGGGAATAAAAAGTTCAAGGAACTAAGATGAGAATGAAAGTCAGGTAACAGAACAAAACTTAGTGCGGAAGAATAATGAAGGGAGTACGGTAGGAGTTTGAGAGAGTATGAACCTTACGGATGTTCACAATAAGGGGTGGTATTATCGATAATTGGAAAATGAATTAGTAGTAATGTTGAAACATGAAATTCAGATAGCTCATAATAGTAGTACTCTAGTAGGGGAGCCAACACCAGACATGTAAACAAAAGAGTCATAAGCCTATAGATGAGCAGCATAAGTAACTACAACAAGTGTAGCTAGTGAGAACATCACCACCGAAATACTCCAAAACAAACATCACCCTCCCAACCCTCATTAGATAACAGTAGCAGAGATGGACCTTAAAGGTTGCCTCAAGATACTCCCAGGAACAAGTGAAAGTACAGTGATAAAAGATTGAAACATAAAACCTTTAGATATAGTACAAGAGTAGAATAGAAGAGGAAATAGCTTTAAGTGAGAGATCTAGAAGAGAAGTTGTTTAGATGAAACAATGAAGAGAGGAAGTACTAGTTAAGCAGTGACGATGATGTAAGAGAACAACGCTAACATGACTAGGGTCTTTAAGAGCTGATATCCTTTGGATAAGGAGACGGAGATATAAACCATAGAAGTTTCAAGTACATAACAGAGCAGGAGAGAAAATAAAAAAAGATCAGCAAGCACAATGGTTGGAAGTGAAACTGTCAAGGTACAATGACAATAGGAGAAAATACTAAGTATTGGCAAAAGTGTAATATAATACAGAACCGAGAAAACAAGTTTACTACAATATGGGAAACAATAAATAAAGGGTATCCTAACATACAACCAGGCATGGAAATTGAGTTTGTGTGAATGAACATCAACCAGATTTATAGTAACAATGAAAGCAAAGTATAAAAAGAGTATAAACTCACTCACATCGATAGCAGAGAATGCGGTTTAACTACCAAGGTGCATGTAATTAAGCCTGAATCTTTAGCCAATTGAGGAGGACCACTAGGAAACTACTCAGAAGCAAAATTTTAATTACAAGCATCATCGGTAGACAATATCAGTAAGCTAAGAAGTCCTAGGCCTCAATAGTTAAGCAGAGACATTGGAACTTGAAAAGAGAAGCTCATAAGCAGTTAAAGCTTGACAAGGAGAATATAGAGAGTTAAGTAGCTAAGATATGAGAAAGAATATTAAGATCTAGTTAAACTAGTGGAGCAAAAGAAGTATCAAGTACAAGCATTGTGAATAAAGGGTTCCCGTTGGGGTTTCTGGTCCCCGAGTCTTCACTTAATTGTGGAAGAATGGAGGAGAGTTGACAAGGATTACTCCTGTAAACTTATTGATTCCGAAAAGGGAACATTGGAAGCCTAGTTGTGAGACACTAGTATTTCTAATGAGAGTCAAAGGTACTAACTAAGAAGAACTCGATCGAGTCGAATAATTGTTGAGCATAACTAAATATCCAGAGAAAGGGATTTCCTTGGAGACAAAGAATGTTGAACACAGCTAGTGGTCCATAAATGAGGTAGTCGATGATACTCAGCGAAGATCTTATGAAAGGAGAATGAGATAGTACCTCTCGGTAAAGAACTTAAGGTATATTCACTGAAGTCACAAACTCTGAAGCAATTTACCCAAGTATGACAACAGGTACGACGCATAAGTTAGATATTAAGAAAGATGGAAAGTCTCATTACTTACTAGCCAAGTGATAAATAATCAGTCGGGCAGACACCTTCGTTGTTAAGTCAAATAGAATTCCCAATGATACATAATAGTTATAGCAAATTAGACAAATTAGTGTACAACCATAGTTAAGACTTCCAAGTTATGTCATTCTAGGTTCAACATAACCATCACATTGTCATGTGGTGTAATGATAGCACACAGAAAATCATCGGGAAGTTGTATAATATAGTAGATTAGACAAAGGCGATGGGTATATAGTCATTTAAAGCGGGTGATTTATAAAGAACCAATGAATCCTGTGATCAATGGTAAGATCCCAAGTTTAAAGATGATTCGAGGACGAATCCTATTTGAGGGGGGAGAATTTATAACAATCGAGAATTTCAACTACTGTTACACTGTGGGATGAGTGTCACATAAAAAAAATCATGTTTGGAAACATATACCCTCGTGAGAGGACTTTGAGAACAATCTGTAAATTCTTCGAGAATTCGATATTAGATGCTATGATGTACCACTTTGGATATCCTATGGTATTTGAGCCATAACCTTCTCATACAAACTCTGAATTTTACATAGTCGGAAAGCTAAGATTGAGACCTACAACTTTTGCGTTGAACGATTTTGTAGATTCGAACAAGAAATGGACTAAAAATGCAGAATAAAAATTTGGATGAATAGTACCCCGAGGGTCATTCTAGAGAATTCTCAAAGTTTCTACAAATCTCTCAACTTTTCTTTATTTTGGACAATTTCAAACAAGCCCTAGTATAAAAAAGAGGTTACTATTAGAATTTCATAAAATTTAGAAATGAGAAAGAAAGAAGGAAGAAACGAAATGGAGGAAGAGGAAGAAGAAGAGAATAAAAAAAAATGAGAGAGGAAAAGAAAGAGAAGGGAGAAGATGAAGCAAGGAAGAAGTTAAGCAATAATAGAGAAGTTGGGAATATGATGAAATCAAGTGGATTGAGTAAGGTCGTTTGACCCAAACCTTGGATTGAGTAGTTTTGTTGATATAATGGTGTAGAATGTTAAGAGCACAATAAACATAGCATTTAGTGACATATGAGCATGAATTGATTGTGTTGAATAAGAATCAAATACATGGGAACCCTAAGTATTGAGATAATTAGGAATTTGGGATTAAAGGGTTAAATTGAATTAAAGAAAGTTGGTTTAGTAAGTATTTACATTGGATTTTATTGGATTAATAAATAGATGTTGTAATATGGAAGTGTGGAATGGTTGTTGAGTAAACTAGGCTTGCAGAATTAGAGTCAAGATCTGAATTTGGCCTCGCATCACAACGCAACTCACTGGTGTCGCGACGCGAACTGGGAAATTGGTGAAAATTTGATTCTGGAATTCACGAATCGCGACCCGCAGAGAGCTGTGATGCGACGCGAATTGGAAATTTGAAGAACATATTTCTGGAATCATGCGCGTCGCAACGCGCAAGGTTCTGCATCATGACACGAAGAGAGAATTTTCCTAAAATGATTTCAATTCATTCCAGTTCCACCCCATCATCTTAGAGACCACCCTTAGGGTCTCGTATCAGTTCACATACATACATTACATCTTATTACAAGCATGATATACCAAGTGACGGTATCACGTACTTGAATTGAGAAGTTTAGCCTAGTTCTGAAATTTATCTCATGGTTTATAGTCTAATCAAGTTACCGCTTATAGATCGGTATAGCACTAGCCAGATTCCAAATCAGTGAGTGGACACTACCCTTTTAAATTAACTTTCATTTTGTTATTTTCATATCAGACTTATTTTTTTTACGCTTTAGGGCGTTAGATTATTTTTATTATGTTATTTCATAAAAGTTTATGATTTACGTTATAATTGAGAAAGAAGCATTTTGAGAGTATGATTTTATGGTTTTCGAGGCATGAGGGGAAAACCCACCTCAATATGTAACTTGATTCAGTTATAGAATTGACGGAGAACACATGTACACATGCAGAGGACTGGGGGATGGCGATACGTAACGCCCCCAGATCCTAGTTCAGGACTATGGATGACAGATGCCCCTAGATCCTAGTTTCAGAGCTTGGAGGGTAGCATAGATCCGCACCCCCAGTTCAAGTTCAGTGGCTTAGGGTACAGCGATACGTTATGCCCCAAGACCACTAGTTTTAGAGACAGTAGTGGCATGTTTTTGGGGACGGCGATACGTAATGTCACAAAGTCATGGATTTGCACTCCTGGCTCTAGTTAGGCGTATGGGAGGACGGTGATATGTAACACCCCCATACGTCAGGTTTCTAGAGACAAATACAGATTTCAGAAATAGATTTCAGTTACAGTTTCCAGAAAAGGTTTTTAGAAAGAAAAGTTTTCAGAAATAGCAGTGTTATAAGAGATTTTCAGGAATGATAAGTTTAACAAAGAAATTTCAGACGAAATTTTTAGAAAAAAGAGTTCAGAATTCCCAGACAAGAAAAGAGATTTCTTATAAAGTTAATTCTTGAATTTTATTTTAGAACCAAATATTTTCATTATAGTATTTCAGTTTTTATCGTCCACTCACTTAGATCGTACAACGGTCTAACCCCCAAATCCCAGTTTCCTTATTTTGCAGGTATTTTTGGAGGACGAGCTCGGGGGGACGGATACTGATGCAGTCACTAGGTTATGGAGTCCACGACTTCAAGTCAAAAAGAGTGAAAGTCCAGTCAGAGTCCAGTAGAAGTCATGTATTAGTCTTGGGTTATGTGATAGTCCTTGTAAACAAGTGTATTGAGTATATAGTTATTGATATTGAGTTTGTATTTCATGTTGTCGAGTTTGAGCATTAGTCCCATACATAAAATTTTGATTAAGAAAAGAAAAATAATGCAGTTTTTAGTTAGAAAGCCAGAGGCTCCGGGGAATAGTACAGCCTATTCCCTGTCAGTAACATCTACCAGATCGGGGATGTTACATCTATACTACTATTATGTCATCATGGTTATGCTTTATGAAAAGTGTAATATAAATATTTCCTATGATAAATCTATTTTTTAATATAAACTGCTTTAGGAACTTACTTGAGTCTATAAAGTGCTTTGATTAATTTGTACACATGATTGGATAAATCAAGATTTTCAAAATCGGAAGGTTGTTCAACGTAAACTTCCTTCATAATATACCCATTAAGGAATTTCACATCTGTTTGGTAAAGAGTAAAATTTTTATGACAATGAAAAGCCAAAAATATGAGTATAGATTCAAGTGTAGCTATAAGGGCAAAGGTTTAATCATAATTTATCCTTTCTTCTTGGTTGTAGCCATGAACCATTAATCTAACGGTATTTCTAATAACCAAGCTCGACTCATCAAGTTTGTTTCTAAAAACTCATTTTATTCAAATAACACTTTGATGAGTAGATGTAGGTGTTATGTGTTAGGATTAGTGCTCAGAGTGCCAATCTGAATCATATTTATGTCTGATTCATAAATATGAACAATTCATTTTTTCCATAATATTACTTACTTAATGGTTGTACCTATTATTTTTATATATGTATTCGACCTAATTACGATTAGATTGAAACTAAATCCGATTTAGTTATATGTATATATTAGACAAAGACCCAGGATTTACAACATAGTGCGCAATTACAACGTAGTTTGTAATTGACATTAGGAAGCGTCACTATAAGTTGTATATTCTCAAATAAAGTTCCTGGTCAAGATTTACTGACACGGGTCGGTTAGTAAAATCCGTTGAGACCAGTACATGTCGTATATCGAGACTTGGTCTGATGGTTTATCCCAATGAACCATGAGTCTTGGAAGACTCATATAGACATGTAGGTGTTTATTTGATAAACATTGAACGACTCACCGAAGATTTCCTAATAGATGATGCACCAACGTCAATAGGATTCTTCTCGAGTCGAGCAGCATAGTGGTCCTTCGACATGAGATATCAATGTGGATATATGAGATATCCTCTACATTTTGATGGCAGTCACGTCACCTATCTATTTAGATCAGACCTCCGTCTGCTTGTTGGGTGTGGACCCATGTTCATGATATCCTGTGAGTATCAAATAGAATCCATCAGTCTTGTGTACAGGGCATAAGTATCTTGTATGTGTTTGTGATCTAATAAATTCATGATTGTGGTATACTTCGGAAGCGAGTTCCGATAATTATTTAGAGATCGTAAATTTGAAAGTCGACTATATTATACCTTAGGGATTTGACTTTCCTATCTATATCCCCGGTATAATATTGATAGCCTGTGATTGAGAGATTAACGTATGCAATGACATCGACTTGCATAGTTTAGCAAGATTATCAGTGGTAGTCATAATTTATGAGTGGGTGAATTATGGACATGAAATTTAATTCAGTGACGGCTAAACCTAAACTTAGAGAGTCCCACAATATGAAGTGTACTCGTTGAGCACTTGGGCAACACATTATGAATAATACAGATTATTCATAATACTTCATCGGATTAAATGAGTTAATTCGAATTATTTAAACAGTTAAACGAAAATACATGCATTAGGGGATTTTGGTCAATTAATAATTAATATGTATTTGTATTTGATACATATTAATTAATTATCAAATGAGATTTTGACACATGCCATTGATATATGTATTTTGTTATTTAGTGTAAATAAAAGTACATATATATATTAATAATTATATTAATTAATTATTTAGATATTTAAATATTAAATATTTAGATAATTAAATAATATCAATATTACATAATTGTTATGTAATATGTTTATTTATTATTGGTTACTAATAATATTAAACTTTAAGGTGAAAGTATTCAATTTGAATTTGTCTACTTTAACTTTATATTTTAATTAGATTAAATAATAATTCATTTGTAGTAATAGTTATTACATATGTTTTATTGTCATTGGTAACAAGTGGCATGATTTTTTAAGCTTGAAGAATTCAAACTGAATTGAATTCCTTAAATTTAATTATAATTACTTGACTTTAAATGACCAAAATGCCCCCAAGTTAGGTTAAGCCATATATATAAAGTGAAAAATTGATTTTTCTTCATTCATCCACCTCCATGGTCGAAATTCATCTTCAAAAGAAAGCTCCCAAATTTTCTTGAAGAAATTTGAAGAGAAAATGAAGAAATCAAGAAGTAAGTTTAAGGAAATTATGAGATTTTGAGGTAATCTTCAATATTCTTAAACTTAGAAAGCTTGTTTCTTGTTCTTTAATATCTAGAATAGTTCTAGGGTTTCTTTCTTTCTTTTTTTTTTGGGGCTTTTTGATTTGGAGGATGGATTTGGGGGCTAGATGCATGTGTGAAGTTAAATTGAATGATATTAGTGTAATATTAGTTCAATTTTATCATATGATGACTTGTTGCCATTCTAGAGTGTTATGACCACTCTTGTAACTCCTAGAATTGTTCTTGAGTTCTTCATTTATGGTGACTTTGGTTAGTGTAAATATTAATATGATTAATGTTGAGAAAATTGGATTTAAAGCATGAAAAATGATAATTTTGGTTACCAAATAAGATCTGGAATTTTTGTGATTTTTGTGATGAAAAGTATGTTTTATAAATATATTGGATGGATTTTTGGCATTGGAACAATTGTAGAAAATTATTTTGGAGTTGAAATACGCGAAAACGGTGAAAAACGGAGTTACCGGGTGAGTTTCAGGCTTACTGGATGTCCGCTGTCCAAATAGTGAATTGGTCAATGTTCGGGCAGCCCATGAACTACCCAAGTACTATTGGAGCTGTCCTGGGAAGCCCCATGTGTATTGGTTGGTCGGTTCGGACAAAAACACGTTTTATGCCATTTTGCGGAAAAACATTTTTGTAAAAGTTTCATGATGTTTTCTAAATTATTTATATTAATTTTTGATAACAAATATATTATATTTTGGGGAAATATGAATGAATTATTCATATTGGATATTGAATAATTTATTTGATAAGTTTAAAATTTTTTTAAAGTTACGATTTCGCCCGAACCGCGCGCTTCCGCCTCGTCCGCGTTAAAACCTCAATAGTAGGAACTAGATGCCACACTACATTTCTCTCAAATTGATTAAGTTCCTCTTGCATTGCCATAATCTAATGATCATCTTTTTCAGCTTCAAAGAAACTCCTAAGATCAATTTGAGATATGAATACAATGTGATTACAATAATCCTTAAGTGTGTGTCTCGTGACTATCTTTTCGGATGGACCTTCTTGTAGGCATTGCATTTTTGCATATTAGCCCGATGATGAGTCTCGTATGGAGACACTACCTCTTTAGTTGTGAAGGTCGCGGGAAACAGACGTTGGAAGGGTAAAGTTTGGAATTAGTATTTTGTCAGATTTAACTCGCTTGTTTCGCTTCGGGTTCGCTTGTTGGACCTCTATTTTAAAACACACCAAACCCATTAAATCACATCCAAAAATAATTAAAATATTTAAAACACATCTTACAAATTAAATAATTAAAACATTTAAAATACATGTCACAAATAATTAAAACAAAATTAAATTAAATTAAAACACATGACACAAATTAAATCACCTTCCTAAATTAAATTAAATCCCTTTCCTAAAATACATAAATCACTTCCCCAAATTAAAAGATTTCCTTATCACATATTAAATTAAAAGATATCCCATTTAAAACACACAAATCATATTCCTTCTCCAACAAGGTAAAACCCCCTCCCTTTTCCTATAAAAAGAACCCTCAACCCCACTTTTCAAACCCTGGCTGGCAGAATTCTCCCAAAAAAAATCACAAAAAAAATTACCCTAGCTCGACGTTCATAGCCTTGCCTCCATTCACTGCCCTCACCAATCGCCTTCACAGCTCACGCCACGCCCACTTACAGCCTACGCACCCCTTAGCAAGGCACCTGCCTCACACAAATTCAAGAATCAGCCACCTGCGCCCAACGTTGACAAGCCTTCAGCCTTTCCTTCACTCAGCTAATTCACAATCAGCCCTTGTTCCCCTCACGCACTAGCACCAATTTGACGCATCAGGCCTTAGAAAAAAGCTATCAACGCACCTGCCCTTTACTTAATTAGCCCACGCCACCTGCCCTTGTCCCATTCACTTAATTGCCGCATAAAGCCAACGCCATAGCACATACTGCATCTGGTCCACATCCACTTACATATTGTTACTTCACCCTCACGCCGTTCACACTACAAATTGCCACCTTACCCTCACGCCACTCACCCTCAAAAAGCCACGCACAAAGACCTGCCTCACGCCCCTGACTTGCACTCCTAATTCACCAAACAAAATGCCCTAAACTGCCCCTTTAAACTGCCATGAAAACTGTCAAGAAAACTGTCCTGAAACTGCATCAAAAAAACTGTCCAGAATTCCCCTAAAACCTCTTAAACCCGCAAGCCAATTAGCCCTCCAAATCACCCAAAACAGTCCCCTAAATAACTGAAACAGTGGCCTAAAATTAACAGCGAAACGGAGTAAAAACAGCAACGCGAACAGCAAAACAGTGAGGAAAGACGTTGACTTAGTGAACCGAAAGAGTTGCGGATCATTCACCCTTCCAACGGACGTGTAACGCCCTTTCGTGAGACGAAAAAGAGGTTAGACCTGAGGGCACCCTTTTATTTATTATCTTTTGTTTATTTTATTTACTTTAGAAATATTATCGCATGAGAGTCGTTTGAGGCATGATGTGATTGTTGGATGAGCGGAATATGTGTTCCCTTTTGTGATATATAGGATGGAAACCCGGACGTAAATTCCGTAGCTGAATCCGAATGGACGGTAGTGCGGTTTGTACTCGGGATACAACACCACGTACCACTTAAGAGACATGTATTTCATCTCATCCAAACTTGTGTTTGAGCATGATGTAGTTCGTAGATTATTTAGTTATTATTTAAAGCATGATGTAGTCTAGTTTATTGTTTATTTTCAAACATGATTATGTTATTTTATGCATGGTATTTTGTTTAGTTTATGATTATGTTTAAATAGTTATTTGTTTATTTTGGTTTAATGGCTCAATATGCTCATTGTGTGATATTGCGTGTTTACCGTTTAAAGACTTATTTTCGAGCATGCAAACTTAGATTATGAGTTATTTTGATGAATGCATACTAGACGTAGATTACCCTTGAGCATGAATGTTGAATAGATTCGGTTAGTTTATTGCACAAATCATATCATCACAAGTGACATAAGTAAGGGACCATTCCGAACCCAATGGTTTGAGGTCTTCCCTTTCGAGGGGTGAGTGCGGCCTTAAATCTTTGTCCCGGTTCACACCGGGTGGCGACTCCATGTTATTTCATACTCCCAACTAGGCCGCGAGTCTAGAACAGCGTCGTCAAGTTTCTGTGTCCTACAGTCTGGCGACTCCACTGGGGATAAGAGAATTGGCCCCGAAATAATGTCTTGTGATGATTGTGATTTGTGCTTTAGTTAACTGTGTTTACCGTGGGTTGAAAGTGGTGTAGTCAAAGGCATTCTTAAGGCTAAGTGATGGTTTGGTGTCTTCCTTCACTCACTACCTTTCTATAAGGAAAATCTGTGAAGGCACCTAGATAATCATCTACTTGTAGCCTACTGTGATGGACTAATTTGGAGGACTCGTTGTTTATTCCTGACACCAAGCGATAAGAGCCTAAGGGGCTTGGTACTTAAGAGAGCCTCGCTCCACCCTCCCTCTGGGGAATCTACAATGGGAAATCTGTTTGACAGTCAGTCACACACCATAACTCGTTGGCACATACCGTAAGGTATAAAAAAGGTGCGCTCACTTGGTCGCTCGAACCCTTGAGTGGGGAGACCTAGTTGTGGGCAATCCTTCGTCAGTGAGAGCCTTTGTCCGCACTCTCATAAATCCACGTGTGAACCATAGTCATATATCCTATAGAAGTTGCCCCTTTATCACTACAACAAAAATGACTTTTAGTGGCGAAAATTTTCGCCACTAAAAGCTATTTTTTCGCCACTAATTCTATTAGTGGCGAAATATAATTTCGCCACTATTTCGCTACTGAAAGTGCGACACAAAAGGTATCAGTGGCGAAAATTTGCGCCACTAAAAGCTATTTTTTCGCCACTAATACTATTAGTGGCGAAATATATTTCGCCACTGAAAGTGCGACACAAAAGGTATCAGTGGCGAAAATTTTCGCCACTAAAAGTATATTTTTTTCGCCACTGAAGGTTCATTATTAGCGGCGAAATGAATTTCGCCACTAAAAAAACCTTCAGTGGCGAAAATTATGGACTTTTAGTGGCGAAATTTTCGCCACTAAAAGTGCAATCTGATCAAATAAATAATTTTCAAATTTTTAATACACCATATGTTATTTTATATTATAAAATGATCCAAAACATAAATTTTAATACATTAATTTAATGATCATATACATTAATATATGTAAATAAAATATTTGTATTTACAAGAATGATCAACTAGTTACAATTCAAAAATCAAAGTTATAGATTTCGTCTTATATCTAAATTTACATTCTATATCCAAACTACAAAAAAGACTTTGAACATATGGTGAAAGTCAATGAAACCATTCATTGAATGAACTAGCTTCTGATTTGTAATATCTGTAGGGGGCTGAAGAGAGTCGCTCTTATTGTGCTCAGTGACTGACTGACTGTTGGTTGCAGTTTACCAGTTGGTTGAGCACTCGAAATCTCAAGACCTGATAGTACCTAAGATAAGAGAGAAAATGACGCAAACAAAGTCAATTTTACAAAATATGAGCCAAAACCATGCAAGTGAAATAATATTCTTCTAGTGATATCTTCCATCCCAGTTTTCAACATCCAATAATTTAGACAACCACAGCCTTTCTATATATGTACTATCTAGAAAATATTTTCGCTAACAAAAAAACCAACAACAAGATGGTTTGCTTCAATCATACAAAAGCAACCAGACCTTTGCTAATTTCTAGAAACAATATTTTCCAGTAGAATAAATCAACAATAAGATAGTCAACATAATGTTTAATCGGCTTTACATTATGAAAAATAGTCTAATTCATAAGTGAAATACTTTATGATTCGTCAGTTGGATATCTGGATGCCAACTATCTTCAACTTTCCCCCAAAATTTTGGATGCCTTACATGTTTTCAGTTTTCTTGATCACTAAAGAGGGGAAATGGAGCTTTTAACTTTAAGTAGCAAATATACATGTTAGGTACAAATTGATGTTCTTGTGGACATTTGAAAAACATAGGGGAAATAGTTATTAAACATTATCTAATCTGTAGTAATTTTAAAGTGTCTTAGCTATCAATTTTTTGAATGCATACACCTACTTCCAAATGATCTAGTGAGCAACTTCAAAGATCATTGATGCCTCAGAGAAATTTTATTCCAATATAAACTTAAGGACATATAGGTGAGAGAGAAAAAATTTCAGTAAGCTAATAAAAACTGCACGTGTGGAAGAATTTGCTTACATCCCAATATTCTTAGCTGACATAACTCTTGAAGGAGCATCTTCAAACGCAAAATCTGTAAAACAGACACTGTAATACAGTTGGTCATGCAACAATAAACTTGAACAACATATGTTCATAACATGTGGACATATGAAGTTATGAAAGAGCCAGCAAAAAATAGGCAGAATAGAACTTGCAAAAAACCGAGTAACCGACCAACAGTTAAGTGTTACTAAACAATGTGACAACCGACAGTTTCTAGATAGACTAGATTTGTGCTGATTATATTTTTCTGGCATTTTGTATGACAGTGCAGTCTCACTTGTGTCCTCCAGCTTCCAAATTACATTACTTATTGACCTCATTTCTGCTACTTGGATGTCCAAACATTTTACTAAGGCCTCAAAGTACTGCTTCTCTGACGAAAGAATAAACTGAGTGTAATTAAATTTAGGGAAAAAAATGAATGAAATAATGGCAAAGAAAATTCAAGATAAAGGTGTGGGACTGTGGGTGTGTAAGAAAGAGGGAGAGAGTTTGTTGCACAAACAAATATGTTAAATTACAGAAAAAAGCAGCTGTAACTTCTTCGAGGAAGAAGATGACCAGAGGAAATATAAAGACCAAATTCAAATTGTTCAAATTCAACTCAACCATAAATGGCCATTAGCCTATTTACATAGCAAGTTCCAGATTTTAATTTGTAAGATTTCACTATCCTCGGCGTGAATCAAATTGAGAAAATATAAAGACCAAACACTTTAAAATCCATTAATCGAAAACATTCCTATAATCTCAGGCATTTCATCAAACACTTTATTTGCATCATCCAAACACCAACAGTTACCATAAAGCAGCATAAGGGTATTACCAACAAAAACATTTGTATCAAAACCAAGCTTGAACAAACACCCATGAATCTCCATGCCCTTTTGACATTTGTTTCAGCGTAAGCCGACCGTGTTCAAGTAACCCTTGGAAGAGTTTTACAGACTGCGGAAAATTACCCAGAAACAGGAAATAGAATAAATAAAAAATCAAAACACAACACACTGCCATTAATAAACATCGATAAAATAAAAAAAAAATTTAAAACAACTAACTTGTTGATCAAATTCCAGGGACACAATTGTTAAAAACTTCGAGAAACTCAAGCGATGGAGTATGTTGTCAAACAATATCACGTACTGAGTATTAACTTTTGGAGCATTTCCAAAGGCACCTAAAGAGTGAAACTTTTAGGTTTAACAGTAGCTATATTTCATTATCCGCATCAAAATAAAATAAAACAAAAATTTCACTGTATTCAAAACCCAGATCCAGAAATCCAAAGAAAAGAGAAGAGAAGCAGAGAAAAAAGTTAATTACCTGTACAGACTAGCATATCTGAATTCAAAGTAATTGGAAACAACTCAATTGAAACAACTCAAAGGGTTGGGTTTCGTTTTTTGAAGATGAAATGTCGATTTTTGATGAAAAAAATGGAGTGAAAGAGGGTTAGGGTTTCATTGATGAAGGAAAAAAAAATGGAGGGTTGGGTTTCGTTTTGAATGGAAGAGGGAAAATATTTTGGTTTTGTATATAAAATTTTTTTTGGTCAAATAGTGGGGAAAAATTTTCCCCTCTAAAAGTATTTTTTCGCCATTAAATATTAATTTTAGTGGCGAAATTTATTTCGCCACTAAATGTAAACTTTTAGTGGCGAAATTTAATTTCGCCATAATTTCGCCACTAAAAGTTACATTTAGTGGCGAAATTATCTTTCGCCACTAAAAGTTACATTTAGTGGCGAAATAAATTTCGCCACTAAATTTTCGCCACTAAAAATCAGTTTTCTTGTAGTGTATGCTTTTGATAACCACATGCATATTATATCTCATGCATCGCGCGCATCTCATGCATACATGCATCATGTTAACCCCCGTGTCTTAAAAGCCATCATAGATATCCGTTGGGTTAGGAAAAAGAAGACTTGTCAAATAAGAGTTTAGCAAACATGGACATCGAGAAAAAGGAAGCCGATAAATAGAAAATTTTAAGGAAATGATAGAAAGACCATGGTGGGCCCATAAAAAAAAGAAAAAAGAAAAAAAAAAGAAAAGAAAAAAAAAAGAAAAAAAGAAAAAAATTGTTGTTTGTTTTTAGTCCTTGATAGTTAGGCATAAGTCCAATGATGAAATCGTTTGCTTTAGGGTGACATCTTAGAAACAATAAACTCTTGATGTGCTTTTATCTGATACTTTGAGTGATTGATCTATGTTAGACTCGTAAGCACTTCACTATAGGTTATTAGCAGTGAAAACCTGAGTAGTTAGCAAAGTGACTAGTTGAAGAAATCATAGGTCGGTGAATGACCGTTTGCTTAGATGTCTATCTTGATTTGCTTATGTTATGATGTGTGGTATGGTTGAAAATGAATGAAAAGTCTCTGAAGAAAAGAATTGAACCACCTATAACCGATAAAAGTGAAGCTACCCATGGGCGTGTATTAGGACCACCATGAGGAGAAATGCTACCTTAAAGGGTAGGTGTGTTGAAAAAAAAAAGAGAAAGAAAAAAAAAAGAAAAAGAAAAGAAAAAAAAAAAAGTTCAAAATGAAAAGAAAAAAGAAAGAGACAAAAGAGAAAGAAAACCATACCATATTGAGCACAGAAAAGCAACTGCAGGCATAATTGAGACATCTAGGTTGGTTTGACCCATCGATCCCGATTTTTGACGAAATCATTGAGTTGGCTTACCTGGGGATGAATCTGCGAAGGAACCTTTGCACACACACACCTTGAGTCTGGCTTAGATCATTTATTCAAAGACTTAGATTTGAGTTGCGTTGAGTGTTTTGAAGGTTCTCTGGTTTCAATACTGAGCATTCTTTGAGGGCAATAATATGTGTAACTATTGGGACTATTTCGTAGTATGTAATATAGTATGATGATATGGAAGGCCCCACCATGTGCTTCATATTGACCAAGTGCAAACAGCGAAGAGTAGAAAGATAAATCAAGACTAGGGGTGACCAATCTACCACCTCACGAATGAGGGATGTAATGGGAACTTGAGCTATAAGACAAAAGAAAAACTGAGCAATCACCAGAAGAGAATTGACAGAAAGAAACCATAAGCAAATGTAGGGGGTAACCGAAGACATCTGCAGACAAAGGGCGCCGAAGGGCACAAAGAAGACCTAACCCATCGGAATAGGAAATACATTCATGCATGCATGCATACATGTCATATACACGCATGCTTTGTTTTGTTTTTGATTCGCAGGTGTTGAAGAAAATGAAATAGCGGTAAAGACCGCATCAGTATAAATTTTGGGGATGAGTCCCAGGGTTGAGGCCCATATCAGTATCAGTTTTGGGGCGAGGCCCACATCAGTATCAGTCTGGGGGCGAGGCCCACGTCAGTATCAGTTTTGGGGCGAGGCCCACATCAGTTTCAGTTTGGGGTCGAGGCCCATATCAGTATTCATTTGGGGATGAGTCCCGGGGTTGAGGCCCACATCAGTATCAGTTTTGGGGCGAGGCCCACATCAGTTTGGGGTGACGCCCATGTCAGTATCAGTTTTGGGGCAAGGCTCACATCAGTTTCAGTCTGGGGCGAGACACACATCAGTATCAGTTTGGGGCGAGGCCCACATCAGTATCAACTCAGAGTCGAGGACCACATTATCAGCAGCATCGGGAATGAATCCCAGGGTCGAGGCCCACATTATCAACAGCATAGGGAATGAATCCCAGGGTCGAGGCCCACGTCGTCAGAATTTGGAATGAATCCAGGGAATGAATCCCAGGGCCGAGGCCCACGTCGTCAGAATTTGGAATGAATCCAGGGAATGAATCCCAGAGCCGAGGCCCACGTCGTCAAAATTTGGAATGAATCACAGGGCCGAGGCCCACTGCATCATCAGTTGTAGTTCTGGGATGCGTCCCAGGGTCGAGGACCCTCTACATCATCAGTTTGAGGGCGAGGCCCACTTTGTCAGCGATATTGGGTTAATGTGCCCAGGGTCGAGGTCCCCCGTGTCAGCTGCAGTTTCGGGATGTGTCATAGGGTCGAGGGCCCACTACATCATCAGTTGTAGTTCCGAGATGCATCCCAGGGTCGAGGACCCACTACATCATCAGTTCGAGGGTGAGGCCCACTTTGTCAGCGGTATTGGGTCGAGGTACCCAAGGTCGAGGTGCCCCCGTTGTCGGTTGTAGTTCCGGGTCGAGGTGCCCACTACATTATCAGTTCGAGGGCGAGGTCCATATTGTCAGCGGTGTTGGGTCGAGGTACCCAGGGTCGAGGTGCTCCCATTTTCGGTTGTAGTTCCGGGTCGAGGTGCCCAGGGTCGAGGTGCCCACTACATCATCAGTTCGAGGGCGAGGTCCCTATTATCAGCGGTGTTGGGTCGAGGTGCCCCCATTTTCGGTTGCAGTTCCGGGATGCGTCCTAGGGTCGAGGGCCCACTGCATCATCAGTTGTAGTTTCAGGACGCGTCCCAGGGTCGATGACCCACTACATCATCAGCTTATGGCGAGGCCCACTTTGTCAGCGGTATTTGGTCTAGGTGCCCAGGGTCGAGGTGCCCCCATTTTCGGTTGCAGTTTCAGAATGCGTCCCAGGGCCGAGGGCCCACTGCATCATCAGTTGTAGTTCCGGGATCCGTCCCAACGGTCGAGGGCGCACTACATCATCACTTTTAGGATGTGACTCAGGGTCGAGGGCCCACACATCTGTTGCAGTTCCGGGATGCGTCCCAGGGTCGAGGGCCCACTACATCATCATCAGAATCAGTCTTGCCGGGTATGGCAATCTGGGGGCGAGGCCCACATTAACATCAGATCAGTAAAGCAGGGTATGGCAATCTGGGGGCGAGGCCCACATTAGCATCGGTAGCAGTCTTGCCAGGTATGGAAATCTGGGGGCGAGGCCCACGTCATCATCAGATCAGTTTGCCAGGTACGACACTCCGGGTGTGGAGATATCAGATCAGCCAGGTACGGTACTCCGGGTATGGAGATATTTGGGTCAGTTTGCCATGTACGGCACTCCGGGGATGGAGATATCGGATCATCCAGGTACGGCACTCTGGGTATGGAGATATCAGATCAGCCAGTTACGGCACTCCGGGTATGGATATATCAGATCAGCCAGGTACGGCACTCCGGGTATGGAGACATCAGATCAGTTTTGCCAGGTACGACACTCCGGGTATGGAAATATCAGAACAGCCTGGTACGACACTCCGAGTATGGAGACATCGGGTCAGTTTGCCAGGTACGACACTCCGGGTTTGGAGATAACAGATCAGCCAGGTACGGCACTCCGGGTATGGAGATATCAGATCAGCCAGGTACGGCACTCCGGGTATGGAGATATCAGATCAGCCAGGTACGGTACTCCGGGTATGGAGACATCGGGTCAGTTTGCCAGATACGGCACTCCGGGTATGGAGATATCGGATCAGCCAGGTACGGTACTACGGGTATGGAGATATCAGATCAGCCAGGTATGGCACTCCGGGTATGGAGATATCAGATCAGCCAGGTACGGCACTCCGGGTATGGAGATATCAGATTAGCCAGGTACGGCACTCCGGGTATGGAGACATCAGATCAGTTTTGCCAGGTACGACACTCCGGGTATGGAGATATCACACTGCGAAACCCTAGGTACGGGGTTAGCATTCAGACCACAGCGAAGCCCTAGTACGGGGTTAGCACGCCAGGTACGGCATGTGGACTATTCAGACTACTACGACACCCTAGGTACGGGGTTAGCATTCAGACATTTATGGCACTCTAGGTACGGAGGCGTCACCGTGACACCCTAGGTACGGGGTTAGCACTCAGACATTTGTGGCTCTCTAGGTACGGAGACGTCACCACGACACCCTAGGTATGGGGTTAGCATTCAGACATTTGTAGCACTCTAGGTACGGAGGCGTCACTGCGACACCCTAGGTACGGGGTTAGCACTCAGACATTTGTGGCTCTCTAGGTACGGAAAAGTCACCGCGACACCCTAGGTACGGGGTTAGTATTCAAACATTTGTGGCTCTCTAGGTACAGAGACGTCACCGCGACACCCTAGGTACGGGGTTAGCATTCAGACAACCAACATCATCACTGCGGCACTCTAGGTATGGAGACGCAACCGCGACGCCCTAGGTACGGGGTTTAGCACGCCGAGAATGGCACTCCGAGAATGGAGAACGGTTCGGGAATGGACCACCTCACAAGAACAGTCCGGGAATGGACACGCCGAGAATGGCACGCCGGGAATGGCACTCCGAGAATGGAGAATGGTTCGGGAATGGATTACATCACATCAATGGTTCGGGAATGGACCACATCACATCTACGGTTCGAGAATGGACCACATCACATCAACGGTTCGGTAATGGACCACATCACATCAACGGTTCGGGAATGGACCACATCACATCAACGGTTCGGGAATGAACCAGGGGTCGAAGTACCTCACCATCATAGCAACTCAACACAACAGGCGGACCATGTGGCAGCTGGCGAGCCAGGTAAGTAAAAATGCATTGCACGTACTTTGATAGGAATTGTCATTGTCACACACTACACAAGTCCCATCAAAGTGGGGGCGACTGTAGGCATTGCATTTTTGCATATTAGCCCGATGATGAGTCTCGTATGGAGACACTACCTCTTTAGTTGTGAAGGTCGCGGGAAACAGACGTTGGAAGGGTAAAGTTTGGAATTAGTATTTTGTCAGATTTAACTCGCTTATTTCGCTTCTGGTTCGCTTGTTAGACCTCTGTTTTAAAACACACCAAACCCATTAAATCACATCCAAAAATAATTAAAATATTTAAAACACATCTCACAAATTAAATAATTAAAACATTTAAAATACATGTCACAAATAATTAAAACAAAATTAAATTAAATTAAAACACATGACACAAATTAAATCACCTTCCTAAATTAAATTAAATCCATTTCCTAAAATACATAAATCACTTCCCCAAATTAAAAGATTTCCTTATCACATACTAAATTAAAAGATATCCCCTTTAAAACACACAAATCATATTCATTCTCCAACAAGGTAAAACCCTCTCCCTTTGCCTATAAAAAGAACCCACAACCCCACTTTTCAAACCCTGGCTGGCAGAATTCTCCCAAAAAAAATCACAAAAAAAAATTACCCTAGCTCGACGTTCACAGCCCTGCCTCCATTCACTGCCCTCACCAATCGCCTTCAACAGCTCACGCCCACTCACAGCCTGCGCACCCCTTAGCAAGGCACCTGCCTCACACAAATTCAAGAATCAGCCACCTGCGCCCCACGTTGACAAGCCTTCAGTCTTTCCTTCACTCAACTAATTCACAACCAGCACTTGCTCCCCTCACGCACTAGCACCAATTTGACGCATCAGGCCTTAGCAAAAAGCCATCAACGCACCTGCCCTTCACTTAATTAGCCCACGCCACCTGCCCTTGTCCCCTTCACTTAATTGCCGCATAAAGCCAACGCCATAGCACACACTGCATCAGGTCCACAACCACTTACATATTGCTACTTCACCCTCACGTCGTTCACACTACAAATTGCCACCTTACCCTCACGCCACTCACCCTCAAAAAGCCACTCACAAAGACCTGCCTCACACCCCTGACCTGCACTCCAAATTCACCGAAAAAACTGCCCTAAAATGCCCCTTTAAACTGCCGTGAAAATTGTCAAGAAAACTGTCCCGAAACTGCATCAAAAAAACTGTCCAGAATTCCACTAAAACCTCTTAAATCCGCAAGCCAATTAGCCCTCAAAATCACCCAAAACAGTCCCCTAAATAACTGAAATAGTGGCCTAAAAACAGCAGCGAAACGGAGTAAAAACATCAACCCGAACAGCAAAACAGCGAGGAAAGACATTGAGTTAGTGAACCGAAAGAGTTGCGGATCATTCACCCTTCCAACGGACGTGTAACGCCCTTTTGTGAGACGAAAAAAGAGGTTAGACCTGAGGGCACCCTTTTATTTATTATCTTTTGTTTATTTTATTTACTTTAGAAATATTATCGCATGAGAGTCGTTTGAGGCATGATGTGATTGTTGGATGAGCGGAATATGTGTTCCCTTTTGTGATATATAGGATGGAAACCCGGACGTAAATTCCGTAGCCGAATCCGAATGGACGGTAGTGCGGTTTGTACTCGGGATACAACACCACGTACCACTTAAGAGACATGTATTTCGTCTCAGCCAAACTTGTGTTTGAGCATGATGTAGTTCGTAGATTATTTAGTTATTATTTAAAGCATGATGTAGTCTAGTTTATTGTTTATTTTCAAACATGATTATGTTATTTTATGCATGGTATTTTGTTTAGTTTATGATTATGTTTAAATAGTTATTTGTTTATTTTGGTTTAATGGCTCAATATGATCATTGTGTGACATTGTGTGTTTGCCGTTTAAAGACTTATTTTCGAGCATGCAAACTTAGATTATGAGTTATTTTGATGAATGCATACTAGACGTAGATTACCCTTGAGCATGAATGTTGAATAGATTCAGTTAGTTTATTGCACAAATCATATCATCACAAGTGACATAAGAAAGGGACCATTCTGAACCCAACGGTTTGAGGTCTTCCCTTGCGAGGGGTGACTGCAGCCTTAAATCTTTATCCCGGTTCACACCGGGTGGCGACTCCATGTTATTTCGTACTCCCAACTAGGCCGCGAGTCTAGAACAGCATCGTCAAGTTTCTGTGTCCTACACTTGTATAATCAAATCCCTAGGATGAGACTTCATGACAGTGGCATATTTAATTTCCTTAGGGAGAGATGGAGAGTTATCTCATTGATCTTGTTGAGGAGGCTCATCATTACCTTCATGTTGTTAGGGTTGGTGCTCAGAGTGTCAATCTGGATCGTATTTATGTCCGATTCATGAATACGATCAATTCTTTTTTCCATAATATTACGTACTTAAAAATTCATTTGTAGTAATAGTTATTACTTATTATGTGTGAAGTTAGATTGAATAATATTAGTGTAATATTAGTTCAATTTTATCATTTGATGACTTGTTGTCATTCTAGAGTTTTATGACCACTCTTGTAACTCCTAGAATTGTTCTTGAGTTCTTCATAGGTGGTTGTTTTGATTGGTGTAAATATTAATATGATTAATGTTGAGAAAATTGGATTTAAAGTATGAAAAAAGATATTTTTGACACCCATATCAGATATGGAAATTCTGGAATTTTGGTGATGAAAAATATATTATTTAAATGTATTGGATGTGTATTGCTCATTGGAATAATTGTCAGAAATTGTTTCGGAGTGAAAATAAGAGAAAACGGCAAAAACTGGTATTATCGGGTTAGTTTTGGGCTTACCGGGTGACAGTTGTCCAAACAAAGAATTGGTCACTGTTTGGGCAGCCCATGAACTGTCCAAGTACTATTGGGGCTGCCTAGTGTATTGGTTGGTCGGTTCAGGTAAAACCACGTTTTATGTCATTTTACGGAAAAATATTTTTCGTACAAATTTTACGATATTTTCTAAACTATTTATATTGTTATTTGATAACAAATATAATATGTTTAGGTGAAATACGAATGAATATTCATATTGGATATTGAATAATTTATTCGGTAAGTTTAAAAGTTTTTAAAGTTACAATTTGGCCTGAACAGCGCTCCGCCTGCGCCTTTGAGAAAACCCCAACACATGTTGTGCACGGTCCTTAACTTACAAGTGGTCATTGAGATCATCTAAGTGTAGGTCATTCATTTGTTTTCCCAAGTGATCCTCATCATCATCATCATTTCTCCTATCAAGAACTTTCTTGCTAGATGAAGAGTTTTTAAATTCATCAAAAGTGTAACATCCCGCCCGAATCCAGGATGCTACCGGTAGGAGAAAGGAAAACCCATCTCCATAAGCCTCTAATTCTACTAAAATTTCGGCATGACCTTAGCTAAAAATCATGAAACCTGGATCCAAGTCCAACATCTCAAGGTGTCCTGATATAAAATTCAAAAACAATCATCTCAACTCATGCAAATAGGCCTCCAGCCCGACAAATCTCAACTCATATGTAAATAGGCCTCCGGCCTAACATAAACCAAATAAATACAAATAATTACGTGTTCAGCACGATTAAAACTACACATGTGATATAAATAAATAAACTAAGGCTGTGGGAGCCCAATCAAACATCCCAAAACCATTCAACGACTCAAGACCGACTTGACTGCATCGGGGTGATCCGCTGTCTGCAAGACGCCTTTAGAATCTTCTAGCACTGTAAGTCCAATGCGAACCTGCAAAACTAGCAAACAGTCGGGGTGTGAGCTATAAAGCTCAGTAAGTAACTCACGTCTTATGTAAATTTATCAAGTAATATTATGAACTTAAATAGAAATTAGATATGCGTAAGTACACAAACTTATAAATTTCATATTCACCTAATGGCCGTTTACTTATATTAAACCTGGATAATTTACTCACTGTACTGAATGCAACACTGTAGTAAACTTATCTTCTCGATTACACACTATAATTCACATATGCGGAATTCTGGTATCTCTTATACACAAATCTTGAAGTATTCAACCACATACATACATACTTTTTTTCCCGTACTGTAGCTATACTTTATATATTAGCAACATCAAATTTCTCCTAATCGAAACTAACTTGTTATCTACCAAACCACCCAAACTTGTGGCTAAGGCCAACCCAAACCCGTGGTGGTTTAATGAGCTTAAACTATGGATGGTTACTTCATATGGATTACGTAAGCTAAATCCTAAGCATTAAACTAACTATGAGTTGTAAAATTTTTACTGAAACACTGATTTGAAGCCTCAGACCTCCATATAATATATGATACTGACGCTTGATTCCATCCATTGGAATCCTCACAACTATATTATAAATATGGTAAATACCCAACACTCAACCCTTACATTAATATCACAAATCGATCATTCATCTCAACAGACAATTTATACAAGTCACATACTCATAGCATACTACAATGCTACTCATCAAATCAGAACATGATATCACTAAATTTCCATATCAAAGAAAATATCTCAAGAAAGCCAATCATTCATAAAACTCTTTTCTTGTCTGAAAACAAATCTCTTTCTGTGAAACTTTTCTGGAAATCATTTTCTGTCTGTAAATCTCTGAGATTCTTTTAAAACTATTTCTCTTGAAAACTTGTTTATGAAACATCATTTTCTGTAAATCTGTCTTTGAAAATCCATTTCTGAAAATCTATTTCTGAAAAAATCTGTATCTGAAAGATCTGTTCTGAAAACTATCTCTGAAACTGATTTCTGAAAACTATTTTTGAAAAAGTGGTCTCTATCTCTGAAAACCTGACGTATGTGGGCGTTACGTATCGTCGTCCCTCATACGCCTAACTAGAGCCAGGAATGCAAACCCATGACTTTAGAGCGTTACGTATCGTCGTCCCCCAGAGTATACCACCCATGTCCCTAAAACTAGTGGTCTTGGGGCGATACATATTGCCATCCCCCATAAGCCTAATTAAACTAGAACTGGGGGAGCGAATCTATGCTACCCTCCAAGCTCTGAATCTAGGATCTAGGGACATCTGTCATCCCTAGTCCTGAACTAGGATCTGAGGGCGTTACGTACCGTTGTCCCCCCAGTCCTTTACATGTGCACCTGCTCTTTTCGTCAATTCCACATCTGAATCAACTTTCATATTTAGGTGGGTTTTTCCCTCATGCCTCGAAAAATCACAAAACTCATGCTTTTTTTAAAAAAAAAATCAAGTCTTTCTTAAGCATACTTTTTTCTTTAAAGCAACTGGAAATAAATCTGTCTAACAACCTATGTGTGAAAACATAAGTCTTTACATAAAACAATATTAAAGGAAAAGAAAAATCAACTAGAAAGAAAATGTCTTCTTACTATGACTAGGATCCAAGGGCGTTACGCATCACCGTCTCCCTGGTTCTGGATCTGAATCTGTCAATATGCATTGTGTCTCCCTCTCGGTATGAAAAATGTATATGCATCAACGTATCAATCATATGATCATACAAGTCATGCAATGAAATGCAATGCAATGCGATGACATTATCCATATACACAACAAAGTCAACTACACTTCATTACGAGCTGGTGACATCCCACTCATCCAATACATATAAAATGGATTCGTACCCCATTTCAACAAATGCATCTATATGAAAAATGCTCGCACGTGTCATTAAACATCTCAATATATTTCATACATTGGTTCTACACTCAGACCAAACTAAACTTAAGTCTGGAAAACTTTGTTACAACTCTTACAAAACTTTTACATCTCGAGTACGGAAACGTGCTCTACTTGAAGACATGTTTAACTGTGAAACTGAAACGATAGTTTGACTAAACTTTTCATGCTCATACTAGCTTGCTATTTAGAACCCGACACTTTGCATACTTTCAGACAACCTGTTTCTATACGTGCTCTTTACGAATCTCACTGTCTGTACCTCTCGAATCTCTCATTTCATGCTTTCTAAAGCTCGATAACTATTATTACTTATTTTTATAAGCCTTCAATCTATACACATATCTAAACATATAATCAACCATCGTACCTTGTCTACTATGACGAGTTCATAGTGAGATACTTACCTGGTGTCCATGCTATCACTTCTCTTTCCCCATCTGTAATACAAAATACGGACTGTAAGGGTCGTTAATCATGGAAAACTTACTGATAGCATAAACTCTCAAACTGTCGGGGAAAAATCCAAATTAAATTCGTTTTCAGTGATTTTAGTTTCATTTCTTATAAACATCTAATACTCATAAAACATCACTATACATTGTTCTATGTCAATCATGTAGCTCAAAAATGCAAAATACACATTTCTGAAAAATCTTCTGAAACATTTCTGAAAATGTACGGAAGGATCCTAGCCCTCTAAACCTCTCTGAAATTACTCAAACACTATTTTTTCATCATAATTAAGTTATATCCTTACTTACGTTCATCAAGGCACAGATACATGTGAAACCCGACTTTACCGAAAATTCACTTTACTTATCGGATCAATCATATTCACTCAGATTTCTCTCGGATTCTACCCTATACACATATTCAATATACTTATTCTCAAAAAATTCAATTTATATCATTACGCTACTCTACCAAGCTACTGGAAATATTCGAATATTTATCGGAAAACTTGAAATTAGCTACTTTTACCGAGAGCTCTTACTAAGATTTCGAGGCCATATATTATATGAACTCTAAACGATCCAACAAATGCACTAGAATCGATAAATTCCGATCAGAGTTACTGTTCATTCAATGTTACTGTTCACCTCCACTTCCTCTCCTCGTTCTGCGTGCAATCAAGCACGGATCAGAAAAATCATCACTGCCATCTTGTAGTACTCTCCGAGAGCTTCGATTTGGCATGTGGCTCGGGCCGTTAAATGAAGCGATGAGCCGGGATTGGGAAACCCAAGCTCACGTCATCCTCCATCTTTTTCTCGTCGTTCCGGCCACCTATTGGGGAATCGTCGGCCACCACATGGTCGGCCTGTTCTGGACGAAGCCGACGATGCTGGCGCGCACAACCGGAGGGTGGCCTGCTGGCCGTGCGTCGGCCACACCTCTCATTCTCTCTCTTCTACCTCTCTCTCTCGTTTTCGTCTCCTCATTTTTTTTTGTAATCATGAACAGTAAAGCCTCATATAAAATATCATTCTTCCAAAAATTACAAATTGCTCCCACTTAGAAGGGTATTTTTAGAAATTAGCTATTTTGAAGCCCTTCTGATGCGAATTTCAAAAAGTTTTCAACACAAAAGTTGTTGGTCTCGAAAAATGAGTCTGATGGTTCAAGAATCGACTCAATCATAGTTTGTTTGCTATCGTTATTGCCGAAATAAAAACTTTCCCCTTATAGAATAATATACATAAATAGCGCAAGTGGTTCTTTCATGTCATACGATTTCAAATACATCAAATATCTATTTTAAAATATTATGAGCTATTTTTCAAAACTTAAAATCTTTTTCTCCGATATAGTCTTATATGAGACCCGATCTGCAATACAAAATCCTTCCGGAAGAGTTTCCGAATTTCTGGATGTTAGAAAAAGTTACATGCAAAGACTCTTCAACTACCATGGTTCTCTTATTGTAAACTCTAAATGCTTTTTTAGATGAAGAATTTCGTAGAAAAAGCACAATATTAGATTTAGAATCAAACTTTCCTAGGTTATCATTTGTGTTCTAAACAAAATATTTGCAACCAAATTTTTTGAAGAAATAAATGTTTGATTTTCTACCTTTCTATAACCTATATAGAGTTTTGTCAATGTTTTTATCATTACCACTTTATTGGTCACTAAACATGTGGTATTAACTGTTTGGTCCAAAAGTATTTTGGTAGATGATGTTCATTAAGCATTGTCCTAGTCATTTCTTGCAAGGTTCTATTCTTACTCTCAAAAACCCCATTTTATTGAAGTGTCATAGCATAAGAGAATTGATGCTTTATGTCATTCTCTATGCAAAAACTTCAAAAAATTGGTTTTCAAATTCCCCTTGTGATCACTTCTTACACAAAATTTTAGAATTTTTTTTCATTTTGAATTTGTTTGCAAAACTTTGTAAATGATTTGAAAGTGTCATTTTTGTGAGCTAAAAAGAAAACCTAAGTAAATTGGGAGTAAGAAAAATATTACAAATACATAGTTTTTGCCATGAAAAATTGTGGTTCTAGATGGTTCAAATAAGTCTATATGCAATAGCTGTAGGGATTTTGAAGAAGAAAAATCATTCTTAGTTTTGAATGAGCTTTTGGTTTGTATTCCAAGTTCACAAACTTGATCTTTCACAAACTTTAACTTAGGAAGCTCTTTTACTAAATCCTTTTTGGAGAGGGTAGACTCAATATCATGTGTGCATGACCTAATCTCTTATGCCAAAGTCAAGAATTATCTTCTGATGCACTCAAATATTTCTCATGATGTATTTAATGCTCAATGTCAATCAAATAAATATTTTGATTCCTATTACCTAGGAACAATGTGTCATGTGATTTACTATTAATAATCCTACATTTTAGTGCAACAAATTCAACCACATACCCATTGTCACATAATTGACTAATACTTATCAAATTATGTTTAAGGTCATCAACAAGTAAAATCACATACTTTTAGATACTCAAGTAAAATTATGTTGTAAACTCTGATTAGTCTTTCGTCATATGCCTTGAGCATCCACTATTGAGGAACCATTTCCCTTTTGTGTTCTTATCTTCACCTATTTAAGGAAAATCACATCCTTTTAGGTATTCAAGCTTTCTTAGATCCTCGAGAGTTAACATTGGTTCCTTTCGGAACTCATGTAACATTAACATTGGCCTTTTTATACGTGCAATCATATATTTTATGTCATTTCCTATGGCATGTATGACATATGGCATTGTATCACTAAATATATATGTATTAGATGAGGTAGATGCCCTTGCAAAATAATATTTCAAAAAAATTTGTTTGATGTAAGATTTATATCACAATCCTCCCTAATCAAATACACACCTTTTGAAGCCAAGTAATATTTTGAAATTTTTCTCTCACATTGTACATTTGGTTACCATGGTATGTAAATCAATAACTTTCTTATTTAATGTAATATTTTTCTCCTTTAAAATATTGCATTCACGAGTACTTGTTGAACTAGATGTTATGTTTGATATGTTTTTTCCTAGTTTTATGTTTTCATTATTTAAGCATATAGTTTCATTTTCATGCATTTTATTTTTCTCTACTATGGATTCAAGAGAATGTATTAGTTATGAATGCTCTTTTTTAAGTGACTTAAGCTTCTTTCTCAACAAGTCATATAATTCATGCAATTCATTAAATGCATCTAGCAATTCATCATACTCGGATGAGTTATATACCTTTTCATCTTTAATCTCATCCAATATATCATCATCTTTAATGGCCATAAATGCAAAGTAGCTCATCTCTTTCTTGTCTTCTTCATCTGATGAGCTTGAGTCACTATCAATTCATATTTCCTTCATTGCCCTCTTCTTGGATTTGTTTTTAGACTTCTTCATTGGACAATCTACAACCTTGTGGCCCGGCTTCTTGTACTCAAAATAAGTTATTTGCTCTTTTTTTATGCTTCCATGGCCAATCACCTTCTTTCTTCTCATCATTCCTAAACTTTCATTTGTTGAACTTCTTGTACTTGAGGAACTTATTGAAATTTATTGTTAGAAAAGCCAAGACCTCATCATCCCTATCGCCACCGTCACTTAAACTCTCATTATCATCTATCCCAACACTAGATTTAAGGACCAAATCCTTTCTACTCATACTTTCCTCTTCTTCCCTTAAATCTTTCTTAATCTCCATCTCAAATTCCATCAATTTTCCCACCAAGTCATTCAATTATAATGTGTTGACATCATTGGATTCCTTAATAGTGGCAGTGCAAATACTATACTCTTTAGGAATAGACCTAAAGATCTTTTTGACTTGGTCACTTGTACTAATGCTTTTACTTAAAACACTTAGTTGATTTAAAATCATAGTGAATCTAGAGATCATCCCCCCCAACATCATCACCAGCTTCCATTTTGAAATTATCCAAGTCGTACATAAACTGGCTGATTTTAAATTCCTTAATTTGACTTGTATCCTCATTCACAATCTCCAAAGATTTTCATAGGTCGAATGCATTGTTAAATTCTGGAAGCTTGTTTATTTGACTTCTTTCGATCGCACAATAGAGATGATTGGGAGCCTTTGCATTGATTGAAACTGCGATATAATCATCTTTAGTCCATTTTGATTGAGGCTTCGACACTTCATCACCATATTTGACCTTCTTCATCGTAATCTTTGGTCCTTTGATGATGACAAGGTATGCTTCCACGTCTACGTCTATAGCAAAAAGGTAGTTTAGCATCCTTATCTTCCAATAGGTGTAGTCGGTGAAGTTCATTGTGATATTGTTGTGGATGACATAATCTATTCTCGGACAGTTAAGTCTTGCTGAGAAAACTCGCTCTGATACCAATTGAAATTTCATACAATACTTAAGCAACCTATACCCAAGTGATAGGTGAATTGAGTAATTAAAAATTAATTACGGAAATTAAGTTCTTTCAAATTTAAGCTATATATATATCAATTTCTTTACCAAATAATATAATTAACAAGTTTAACATTATTACAAATGCAAAGTCAATGAGATAGAGAAGAGAATTACAAAATCGATTTTATAGTGGTTTGGCCAATACACTTGCCTACGTCCACTCGCTTTAGTATCACTTGAAGATTCCACTAAACTTCAACAACTTCTTACAACAAGAGGTCTTTCTTCCAAGGCCCCTCTAAACCTTTACAATTATTTCTCCCTTGAGAGTATTCACCAACCCACACGAGGTCTTGGTCACCGGTATGCTGGTCTCAGTCCAATAAGAATGGTAAGATAGTTTTAAAGCTAAGGGACTAGACCTTAAATGCTCAATATAGTTATGCATGAATCTTAAAAGCTTAGAGACACTTAAATCAAAAATAAAAACCCACTTATAATTAAGTCCTAAGTTTCTACGTCATCCACAATAATTATTTACTTTGCTTCGAGTCTTTTTGCTTTGCTTTGAACTTGTTACAAGATCAAAATCTTACATGAATCTGAAATAAGAAGGAATTCGGGATTTTTGCCAAATTTGCTAATAGATAACCAATCAAGAAACCCAAGAGCCATGTTCAAATTTACTACATGATTACTAAACAAATTTAAATGAAAAAATCCTCTAAAATATCCTCAGTAAACCCTAATTTTCTCTAAGCACTCAACCTTATATACAATATTGATAGCTTGGGCGACTAAGTAACAATATCGTACTCTCATAAAGACGTAAGACTTCTCTTTTAAAGAAAATCAATATTTCCCATATTATACCGGAAATTATCACAAATCTTAGTCCAAATCCCTACCTTATAGCCTAAGACTTTAAGCAACCTTTTAAGGATTTTGATGAACACTAAAAAGTATATATTTAATAAAAATAAATTAATCATTTTAAACTTGTAGTATCATTAATCCCTTTAATTTAACAAATTTGTGAAATAATAATTAAATTTTTATATTTTTTAGTTTTAATTTTTATTTCTTGTGCAGGCAAAATACTACTACTTTAGATGTTCAACATGAAAATTGATACGAGAGCTGGAAGCCTAAAGAAACAACCTCATTTATCAAATTTTAGTTGAACCATACGTCAAACTTATCAAGTTCATCTTTTGTGCATGCATGTTCTATTATATAATATTTAAAGTTGGTGGATTGTTGGTAATTATAGCCAACGTCAGGAAATTATCAAGAAACAACAAAAAGGCTTTTGAAAAAATGGCCAAATAATGCAATTGCAATGGCATTTTGAAGATTGATGAGGTGTCGCAATCTCTATAAATAAAGGATATTCAGCATTTCTAAGAACTAGCTTCCTTTATTTTTCTCTCTTTGATAATTTGTGAATAGTCCGAGTTCTTATATGTTTTATTTTTCAATCTTTGTTGCAATTTCGTTTTCTTTCATTAATAATATTATATATGTTTTTTTATTCAAATCATGAATAACTAATTTATTTCCAATTGGGGAAAAAATGGTGAAGCTATTGGTACAAAAATATAAATAATTTTTACTTATATTATAAATATCGATTGTGCTATTTCCCAATTAACATTTCTATTTTTAATATTTCTCATTTTTGTGGGAGTCTTGACTTTCCGTAAATAGTCCATGGATCTGTCTTCGTGAATCTATATTGATTCGTATAGATTTTACTTGAAACTCATAATTTATGTTATTACTTATTTTTTGTATTTTTATTATTTATTATTATATGAGAGTCTTGACTCTATGTAGACAGTTCATGGATCCGCTATCGTGTATCTATATTGACTTACACATATTTTACTTGAACCCCATATTTTATTTTGTTGTCTATTTAATTTCTGCACTTTTATCATTTAATGTGGGAGTCTTGATTCTCTATACACAGCTCCTAGATCTCCCATCGTGGATCCATATTGACTGGTACAAGTTCTACTTGATCCGCATAATTTACGTTGTTGTTTATTTAATTTCTGCACTTAATCATTAAATAAATTAATTGAGAAATAAAAACAATTTATATGTTATAAAAAGTAATTTTTTTATATTTGAAATATCAAGAGTGGATCACAAGGCCTCAGTATTTTATTTTATTATTACAGTATCCAATTTAAAATTGCTCATTACTTCAATCAATTCAACCATTTTATATTTTATTACTCGAATTGTTATTTTATTTTACTAAATCTATTTCATGTGGATCGATCCATGACTTATCAGGTTATTTTAATACTTTGACAACCTTATACTTGAGCGTAAAGAACCACTTTGTGAGTGTGAAGTTTTTGGTGCAATTGTCATGGAATACAATTCAGTAGAAAAAATAATCATTTACCATCCATTTTATTTTATTTATTTTTCTTATTTTTTTAATTTTATATCAAATTTTCTACATCTCACATTTAGAAAACCCATGTAATTGATTATTTAAGGTTACCAGAGACAAAAAAAAACTCAATTAAAATGGAGCTTATATTTTATCAAATAATTTCTTGAATCATTGATGAATGGTAAATGTATCATTATTTCCCACTCATTTGACCTAATATTTTGTATAGTTTCTTGCGTTTTGTGAATATTTTGATGTGTTTTGTGTCCTTTGTAGATAAATATAGTTTCAGGACTCTCTTGAGGTGATTTGGGGCCAAAACAGTGAAAAACATATAAAAGGGCAAAATCGTCTTTTGGCGCGTCGCGACGCGCAAGCCTTCCCGCGTCGCAACGTCTAACGTGCGTCGCCTCATGCTAACATACGCCGGGGACACGTGTCATAATCTGAGAAGTTTGACTTTGCTAACATGCGCCGAATCTGCTAATGTGTGTCGTGCCACGTGTCAACATCACAGCCGATCATGCTAACATGCGTCGTGCCACGTGTCATCATCCTATGGTGCCGAAAATCACCATCGCCACGTGTCATCCACATCATTGCCATGTCATCAGAAGACCGAGTCAAATGCCGAGTCAGCTTGCCACTTGGCGTCCACGTCATCATCAGGCAATCACAGCGCGCCACGTGTCGCAATCCTACGGTGCCAACAATCACTATCGCCACGTGTCGCCACATCATTTCCACATCATCGCCACGTCACTGCCACGTCAGCTCAATTATTGAATTAATTATCCAAAATGCCATGTCATCGGATACGAATCTCGGTGGACTAATCAGAACGTGACACGCGTCGCGTCGCGATGCGTGATCCTTGCGCGTCACGACGCGGAGAGCCTTTCAATGCCTATAAATTCAGCTCGAGATTTCAGTTTCAAATGTACCTTCCTCTCTGAATTCTCTGATGTAAATAAGGAGTTTGTATCTAGTTTTCTCTAAATTTCAGTTTTGTAATTATTTTTTAGTTACTTTCTGTAATAATAATTTACTTTCTTTACTTTTTCAGTTTTTACTATTCAACATGAGAAGGTAACTTCCCCCTTCTAGGGTGAAAGGTAAATCTTTTATTACTGCTATTTAGATTAATCTCCCTTAATTATAATATATTTACTATTTAAAACTTGACTTAACAAGGTACCGCTATATTGGTCGGTTGGTAATCAATTATAAACTGGTTTTAACCTGACTAAGCATGGATACTGCCTGGTTGGTTGGTTGGTAATTACCGCCTATATGGCTGGTTTATGGACAAATTGTAATACCGCATTTATGGTCGGTTGGACTTAATCTGACTTAATCAAGATACCGTCTATATGGCTGGTTGGTAATATAACACAAGTTAATATATTATATTAAGGGAGATATCTAAAATAGTAGTGCTAAAAGTGGATCCTTTTACTCTAGCATTTTCTTTTATTGTAATTTTCTTTATTTACTTTCCAACATTTTATTTTCAGCATTTTACTTTATGTCATTTATTTTTAAGTTGTTACTAGCCTTAGATATGTGTCACAGCTAAACCCGTTATCTGGGGTTGTGATGAAATCCAATATCACCGGTTTTTCAGAGGTTATTTTATAGTTTGGGTAATTCCAAGGTTTACTTATTAAGCCTTAAGCTTAATGCTTCTTGTTAACTAGCCATTAATAAGATTGATCTGGTAAATCTAAAATAAACTTGACAAATGAATTTTAGGTTTTAACCTTAGACTTAATAGCCCACAATCTTCCTTGAGGATAGATAACCCTTTAATAGATTTCCTTACAGAATAGACATAAATCTGTCGGGCGGGGGTAGCCATAATTGGAACTTAAACATGATGAATCCAAGTAATTTGGTTGACATAGACATATGGTTCAATTGGGTTAAATTGGGTATTTGTATCGGACCATCGACATAGGCTTTTACATAATTTCGTGTTCCAGGATAGTAAACCGATATATTACACAAACATTAAATAACCATTTCATCTTTAAAAATGATATTGGAAGAAATCACAGCCCTGAATAGTTTTATAAATTTGAATTTTCCTCAACCTACTTTTGTGCAATTTTATTCACTTGTTTTTAAAATTTAAAGTCATCACCCAATCAATCAATCAATCTGTTAGATACTAGTAATTATTTGGCCTCATAAAAATTAATAGCTTAGGTTTTAAGTCCTTGTGGGATCGATACTTTTTATACTACTTGAACGATACGTGCGCTTGCGTATTTCGCGTATGATTTCGCACCGGTCAATCATCCCCATCTAGAGATTCTTCTATAATTTTCTGTGAGAACCTGATTCAAGAAATTGAGAGAACTGAATGGGAAATTCAATTGAAATCTGAATTAACAAGAATTACAAGACGTTTTTAGGATTTAATCACTACATTTCTGTTATTTTATTTTGTCATTAATTTTTACTTTTTGCTTTCACTTGTTTAATATTTTTTCTTTTTGTAAGTATTGCATTTGCATATTTAAATTTTAGCATATAGTCTATATTTAGGTTGCATGAGATATTAGTCTCGATCATCTAGTGTTAAATTAAATAGAGAGTCTTCATCACCTTTACCGTCAGTCAAAATTACCGATAACCAATATGAAAATCAAGTTGATCAGGTAGAACACGAGTCACAGCATGGTGATCTTAATCATCCTAGGACACTCAGAGAATACAAGAATCTCATTAGGATAAGATCACCATCTTACATTATCTTCCCCAATCGAGTGTCATCCACCTTTTACACACATTCCACAGTCTAGAATCAAAAAATATTTATCAACACTTAAGGGAATTCGAGAAGGTATGCAATACATTTACAAACCAAAATTGTAGCATTAATATAATTAAACTCAAGATTTTTCCTTTTTCTTTAAAGGATAAAACTAAAATTTGGTTGTAAAAAAAGTCAGGATCCATCAGAACATGGGATGATTTGCAAGAACAATTTCTGAAAATTTATTTCCCCCTCATAAGACAAACTCCTTTATGAAGAGAATACAACTTTCACACAAGACTCGGGGGAAACACTTTATCAATGTTGGAAGAGATTAAAAGAAATGTTAAATATTTTTCCTCATCATGATTTTGAAATATGGAGGTTGGTTTCCTACTTCTATGAGGGTTTAACACCCCAAGATAGACAAGTAGTGGAAATATTGTGTAATGGTGAATTTATGGACAAAAGTCTCAAAAATGCACTAGATTACCTATAACACATAACAGAGAATGCACAACATTGGGACACAGTTGGTACTTAAAAGTCATCTATAAAATCACAGTTATCTGGTTAATTCATGTTTAATCTTAGGGAAGATCATGACCTTTCTGCTAAATATGCATCTCTAGCAAAAAACGTTAAGGCATTAGAAATGACGAAGAGTGATCATGCAAGTCAATTCAATAATTTACATGTCATATCTGTAATTCAAATGAATATGTCATACAAATTTTCCCAATATTTTCAGCTCTGCAAGAATGTCTCCATGACCAAGTCAATTTCATAAACACCTTCAAGATACCTAATCCAAACTTTTACTCCCATACCTATAATTATGTTTGGAGGAAACATACAAACTTCAATTGGAGGAATGATAACCAAGCACAATCATCGCAACAACCTCCCGAAATACACCAGAATTTCCAATATTCTCAGAATTATACAACATATGTCCCACTGCCTAAGGAAAACCCTTGAGGATACCTTGATGCATTCATTGAGAAGTAGGAAGGCATCAACAACCAAAATGTGCATACATTGAACGATATGAAAGATACATTTGTCAAATTCACATATGCATTAACCGTTCATGAGAAATGAAAATTTCTTGCACATCCACAACCAAACCCCAAGAGTCATCAAAACTCCCATGATGGTAGTTCTGATAATTAACACATAGACTAAGTTAAATCAGTTATTACTCTTCGTTATGGTAAAATCAAAAAACCCAAATTAACCCCCCCCCCAAACTAACCTCCCCCAACAATGAATTTGCTTGGTTACCGGGTAACCAAAGCAAAATTAGTAGGCAAACAAGATAAACACGGAGTTTATGTTGTTTGGTGGAGAGTAGCTCTAAACTACGTCCACGAGAGAAATAAGGTGTATTTTATTATAGTTCAGGGTTCGAAATGTAAGAAATGGGTTGATGAAGCAACACATGTCGCTGAGAATAATGATTTTTCACATGCACTATCATTTCCTCAAGCATTAAAAATAAAGAAATTGAACCATTCCTCATAAATATATGAAATATTCAAACAGATGAAGGTCAATATTCCTTTATTAGATGTTATTAAACAAGTATCATCTTATGCCAAATTTTTGAGAGACTTGTGCACCGTTAAAAGAAAACACTAAGTAAGAAAGAAAACTTTTCTAGCTGAACAAGTAAGTTTCATTCTCTTGACCGATAATGTATTGAAATACAAATACCCTAGTTGTCCTACTATTTCTTGTATTATTGAAAATCACAAAATTGAACATGCATTGCTTGATTTTAGAGCTAGTGTTAATTTTCATCTACTTTCGGTTTCCCAAATACTTAATATTGGCGAGTTAAAACCAACTTGAACTACTTTTTTACTTGTTGATAAATCAGTTACGGTACAAAAAAAAATTATGTAAGATGTGTTATTACAAGTCGATAAATTCTTATATCATGTGGATTTTATTATCTTGGAGACACAACCTATGGCAGATATTTATAAGTCAATTCTTGTAATACTTGATTGTCCAATTTTAGCAACAAATAATACTTTGATTAATTGCATGAATGGAATCGTGAACCTGTCCTTTAGCAATATGATGTTAATGTTCGATAAGGACGGTGAAAATGAGAGCATGGACTAATTGAACCAATCTTGGAGGAACATATTCAGGGGAGTGAATCTGACCCAATGGAAATCTATACAGGTAATTTTCTTGAACCAAGTAAGCAATTAGATTCAGATATTTCTAATGATTTTTCTTTACTTGATTCTACACTGGTACTAGAAGACAATTGATAGAAATAAAATTTTGAGGAACTAGAAACACTTGAATAAGAGAAACAAGAGGAGCGTCCAAATTGGAATTAAGGTTTTACCTGAATGATTGAAGTAAGCATTTCTTGGAAATGAACAGAATTATATTGTGGTAATTTATTCCTCTCTTACAAGCGATCAAGAAGTTAAGTAGATGGACTTTAAAAGATATAAAAGGCATTAATCATTTGATTTCGCACACATAATACATTTAGAAGATAATGTCATGACATATCGTCAATCCCTAAGAAGATTAAACCCTCGCATGAAAGAAGTGGAAAAAACAGAAGTCCTTAAACTTCTTGATGTATGCATAATCTACCCTATCTCCAATAGTAAATGGTAAGTCATACACAAGTTGTGTCTAAAAAGTCTGGAATAACTGTTTTAAAAAATGATAAAGGAAAGTCAATTCCAACTCGAATCCCATCAAGTTGGTGTATGTGCAATAATTATAGAAAATTGAATGATGTCATTAGAAAATACCATTTTGATTTACCATTTCTTGACCAAAATTTAGAAAGAGTAGAAGAACATCCCTATTACTGCTTTCTTGATGGTTACTCAGGTTATTATCAAAATCTCATTGCTTTAGAAGACCGAAAAAAAACCACATTCACATATCTCTTTGGAATATTCGCATTTAGGAAAATGTCATTAGGACTCTGTGATGCACCACCAACATTCCAACGATGCATGTTAAGCATATTTAGTAACATGGTTGAACATTATTTATAACACAAGTTAATATATTATATTAAGGCAGATATCTAAAATAGTAGTGATAAACGTGGATCATTTTACTCTAGCATTTTCTTTTATTGTAATTTTCTTTATTTACTTTCCAGCATTTTATTTTCAGCATTGTACTTTATGTCTTTTATTTTTAAGTTGTTACTAGCCTTAGATATGCGTCATAGCTAAGCCCGTTATCTGGGGTTGTGATGAAATCCAATATCACCAGTTTTTAAGAGGTTATTTTATAGTTTGGGTAATTTCAAGGTTTACTTATTAAGTCTCAAGCTTAATGCTTCTTGTTAACTGGCCATTAATAAGATTTATCTGGTAAATTTAAAATAAACTTGACAAAGGAATTTTAGGTTTTAGCCTTAGACTTAATAGCCCACGATCTTCCTTGATGATAGATAACCCTTTAATAGATTTCCTTACAGGATAGACAAATACCTGTCGGGCGGGGGTAGCCATAATTGGAACTTAAACTTGATGAATCCAGGTAATTTGGTTGACATAGACATATGGTTCAATTGGGTTAAACTGGGTATTTGCATCTGACCATCGACATACGCTTTTGTATAATTTCGTGTTCCAGGTTGATATATTACACAAACATTAAATAACCACTTCATCTTTAAAATGATATTGGAAGAAATCACAACCCTGGATAGTTTTATAAATTTGAATTTTCCTCAACCTACTTTTACGCAATTTTATTCACTTGTTTTTAAATTTAAAGTCATCACCCAATCAATCAATCAATATGTTAGATACTAGTAATCATTTGGCCTCATAAAAATTAATAGCTTAGGTTTTAAGTCCTTGTGGGATCGATACTTTTTATACTACTTAAACGATATGTGCGCTTGCGTATTTCGTGTGTGATTTCGCACCGATCAAGTTTTTGGCGCCGTTGTCAGGGACTTATTTATCTTTCACTATTAGTTTTGAGGTTATATACCTTTACTTGTATCTAATTTCTTTTTACTTATTATTTTTGTTTTCTTGTGTTTCAGGTTCTCAGAAACTACATGAGACGAACCAGAAGCTTTGAACTCCGACTGCTTGACCCAGAAATTGAAAGAACCATCAGATAGTTGAGAAGTGAAAGGCGAGAAGGCCAAGAAGCTTTAGTCAACATGGAACCTGAACCTTTGGAAGTCGCACCACCAATACCCATTCGAGATAGAACCATTCCGGTGGTCGACGGATTCATTTCATGTATTGTACTTCCTCCTTTACCCGTAAATATGTGTCACATCAAAACATGCATTCAGATGATTCAGCAGTCAGTGCAGTTTGGGGGGAAAGACACTGAAGATCCTAATACCCTCATCAGAAACTTCCTGGAATTTTGCGGCACTTTCAATTACAACCGAGAAGCTGAAGAAGCAATGAAACTGTGGGTTTTTCCATACTCCTTAAAAGACAGAGCTAAAGCTTGGCTACATTCACTACCAGCAGGTTCCATCACAACTTGGAACACTTTAGCCACCAAATTTCTTGAAAAGTACTTTCCACCAGCCAGAACTGGAAAGCTTAGGAATGACATCACATCATTTATGCAACAAGACTCGGAAACTCTCTACAAAACTTGGGAAATGTACAAAAATTTGCTCCGGAAATATCCTCACCATGAGATTCCAAAATGGCTTCAAGTCCAAACCTTCTATAATGGACTTTTTGGACTGATGAGAACCACAATTGATGCTGCTGCTGGAGGAGCTTTGATGGTAAAAGGAGAAGATCAAGCCTGGGACCTAATCAAAGAAATTGCCAACAACAATTCCTTGTGGCCAACATAAAATAGCGTGATCCAAAGAATTACAAGAATTTATGAAGTTGGAGCCAATACAGCAGTCAACGCCAAGCTGGATCAGATATGCAAATTCATGGAGACTCTTACCACTGGATCCAAAAGTTCACCATATGGAGGAGCACCAAAACCAAACCAACTTGAAGAAAAGGTGAATTTTTTTCAACAATTTCAACAGACAGAGGAACAATCCATATTCCAACACCTACAACCCAGGGTGGAGAAATCATCCAAATTTCTCATGGAGCAATAATTCAGGGCAAAAGAATTATCCACCACCCGGATTCCAACAGCAACAGAACAAAGGCCAGGAGCAGGCAAATGAACCAGGAATAGCGGAAGTGATGACTCAGTTAAAAAATATGATGCTATATTTCAGAGCCAATCTGCCTCTATCAAAGCACTGGAGAATCAAATTGGACAAATGGCTAATGCTCAGAGTTACAGACCGCCAGGAAATCTTCCCAGCAACACAGAACCAAATCCAAGGAACCGAGGGAAAGAGCAATGTCAAGCCATTACTTTGCAAAGTGGTACTGAGATCAACAAAGATGTACCTTCAATGTTTTCAAAGCCATGAAATTTCCGAGTGAAGAAAAGGAGGAAGAATGTTTCAGAATTGATATTGTTGATAGTCTTATCCAATATACTGATACAATTTCCATGGACAAACTTGAAGCTTGCATCACCAACATGACTGACAGCGAGCTAGATGCTGAAATTATGGAATGTATCAACTATCTTGACAAGCCATTTCGTTTCAAATCAACATCACCAATTGAAAGTCTGGAACTCCCAATGAAAGATCGAATCAAGCCTTCGATTGAAGAACCACCACAGCTGGAGCTGAAGTTACTTCCGAGCCATCTCATGTATGTATTTCTTGGAAACTCTTCTGAATTACCTGTTATTATTTCTTCTTCACTAACATTGGAGCAAGAAGAAAAGTTGTTGAGAGTATTACGAGAGCACAAGAAATCCATTGGCTGGACTATAGCAGACATTCGAGGCATTAGTCCATCATTTTGCATGCACAATATTCTGATGAATGATGAGTACAAACCCACAGTGGAGCATCAACGGAGACTCAATCCAATCATAAAAGAAGTCATGAAGAAAGAAATCATCAAATGGTTGGATGTTGGCATCATTTACCCCATCTCAGACAGCACTTCGGTGAGTCCTATGCAGTGTGTACCAAAGAAAGGAGGAATAACTGTAGTCACAAATGAAAAGAACAAGCTGATTCCAACAAGAACTGTGACTGGATGGAGAGTTTGTATGGACTACCAGAAGCTCAACAAACAACAAAGAAAAACCATTTCCCGCTGCCATTCATTGATCAAATGCTAGATAGACTGGCGGGACATGAGTTCTATTACTTTCTGGACGGATATTTAGGGTACAATCAGATTGCTATGGCCTAGAAGATCAGGAGAAAACCACATTTACATGTCCCTATGGTACTTTTGCTTTTCGCATGATGCCATTTGGATTATGTAATGCCTCTGCCATATTTCAGCGCTACATGATGGCTATCTTCTCAGACATATTGGAACAGAGTCTGGAGGAGTTTATGGATGAATTCTCTGTGTTTGGAGACTCTTTTGACCACTACTTGCAAAATCTGGAACATGTATTACAAAGATGTGAATATACCAACCTGGTACTCAACTGGGAGAAATGCCACTTCATAGTGCATGAAGGCATTGTTCTTGGACACCGGATCTCACAAAAGGGAATCGAGGTAGACAAAGCAAAGATTGAAACAATTGAAAAACTACCTCCGCCAACATCAGTAAAAGGGATTCGGAGATTTCTCGAACATGCAGGTTTTTACATGAGATTTATCAAAGACTTTTCCAAGATTGCTAAACCTTTGTGCAATCTTCTGGAGAAGGATGTGCCTTTCAACTTCATCAAAGAATGCCAGGAAGCTTTTGAGATCTTGAAACAGAAGCTGATTTCTGCCCCCATCATAGTCGCACCAGACTGGACCCTTCCATTTGAGGTGATGAGCGATGCTAGTGATTTTACTGTAGGTGTAATTTTGGGACAACGCAAAGCAAAGATTTTCCACACCATTTACTACTCCAGCAGAACTATGAATGAAGCTCAACTCAACTACACAACCACTGAAAAGAAATTGCTTGCAGTTGTGTTCACGTTTGACAGATTCCACTTTTATCTGCTGGGTCCCAAAGTAGTGGTCTACATAGATCATTCAGCAATCAAATATCTAATCGCGAAGAAAGTTTCCAAACTCATATTGATCCGTTGGATACTTCTTCTGCAAGAATTTGATGTGGAGAATTGAGACAGGAAAGGGACATAAAATCAAGTGGCAGATCACTTATCGAGGCTCTAGAATGGAGAAACAGCTGGCAAAGAACTGTCAATCAAAGAAACTTTTCCAGATGAACAGTTGTTTGCCATGAAACAGCAGGATGCCCCTTGGTATGCTGACTATGTCAACTTTATTATATCAGGAAAATGGCCGTTGGAATTGACATCTCAGCAAAAGAAGAAGTTTTTCAATGAAGTCAAGCACTATGTCTGGGATGAGCCATACATGTTCAAACGTTGTGCTGATCAACTACTGAGACGGTGTGTTCCAGAAGAGGAGGTCAACAGTGTTTTGCAACACTGTCATTCATAACTATATGACGGACACTTCGGCGGGAATAAAACTGCAGCTAAAGTCCTTCAATCAGGTTTGTTCTGGCCCACTCTTTTTAAAGATGCTTATCTTTTTGTTCTTCAATGTGACAGGTGCCAGAGAACGGGGAATATTTCGAGGATAAATGAAGGAACTTTGCAAAATATTTTGGAAGTGGAGATATTCGATATGTGGGGTATTGATTTTATGGGACCCTTTGTCCCATCATTCGAAAATATGTACATACTGGTTGCTATAGACTACGTCTCCAAATGGGTTAAAGCAATTGCACTGCCATCCAATGATTCAAAAGTGGTGATCAAATTCCTTAAAAAGAATATTTTCACTCGCTTCGAAACACCTATGGCTATTATCAGTGATGGTGGCACACATTTCTGCACCAAATATTTCGATGCACTCCTATTCAAATACGGAGTTGCTCATAAAGTTGCCACTGTCTACCATCCTCAGTCAAATGGACAGGTTGAAGTTTCAAACAGAGATATCAAAATAATCTTGGAGAGAACCGTTGGATCAACAAGAATGGACTGGTCTACAAAATTGGATGACGCATTATGGGCCTATCGAACAACTTACAAGACATCCATTGGTATGTCCCCATATCATATGGTGTTTGGGAAAGCATGCCATCTGCCAGAGTAGCTTAAACATAAGGCGTACTGGGCACTGAGGAAGTTGAATCTTGATCCACAAGCTGCAGGAGAGAAACAACTTCACCAACTCAACGAATTAGAGGAATTTCGTCTACAAGCTTATGAGAATGCCAGATTATACAAAGAAAAGACCAAGAAATGGCATGATTGAAAAATAGTGCGCAGATAATTGGAACCAAAGCAGCAGGTATTATTGTACAATTCACGGTTGAAACTTTTCCCTGGAAAGTTGAAATCAAGTTGGTCAGGTCCATTTGTGATCACTCAGGTTTTACCATATGGAGCTGTTGAGTTACTTGATCCCAACACCAACGAAACATTCACGGTTAACAGTCAGCGTTTCAAGCACTACTGGGGAGAATCATTTGAACGACAAAAAGAAAGTGTCACACTTTCAGATCCAGCCTAACGTTCGAGAAGTCACGTCTAGCTGACGACGTTAAACTTAGAGCTCGCAGGGAGGCAACCCATGCAATTTGTGTATATATTGTGATCTGGTGTGTTTTATTTTTGTGTGTTTAATTTTTTCAGGTAAATTCATTTCACGATGGAAGAAGTTCTCGCAAATCTTCACAAGCAATTTCATTTTCTCCCTCAAAAATCTCTTATGAAAGTCTAAAAAGCTCACTTGGAACGGATGGGACTACTGATGATCAAAGGTATTCCAACTGACATTCGTTGGATTATTGAAGCACGGGTCTGATTGGCAGGTGACTCTTCTAACTCTTTTATTTCACATCTGCCTGGTTTAGGAAGAAGCACCTATGCTAAAAAGAGAATAGCTAAAAGAATGGGTGTATGTTATAAATGTGCTCGCATGTTTTTTGATACTCGTTGTCATTCTTTAGGAATGGTGTCTGATAACCATGAAGATAAGATTAATTTCATTATGGTGGCTTGAGTAAGGAGTCTTTGGATGACATATCTAAAACTCTTGAGATGCATCCCGGTGGATATGTGTATCATGAAATTCGTGTGTTATATGCACAATTTAAAAAGGAAAGACAACAGTTAAGTCTTGGGAATCTGACTCAAAAAGACCATGTTTGCCAATTTATAAGAAAATTGGATGGGAAGCTTGTCCCTGACGCATAGACGTCAATCAAGCCGCTACTTTTCTTGTACATATTATATCTCTTTGTCTTTTCCTAATAATTGTGATGTGTTTTGTTGTTATCTCCGACAGGATGTATACCTTTTTTACTATCACAATTTATTTTACTATTTAACTAATAATTTTCATTTGGCAGGTACTAGTGCTATTGTTTTACTCACCCTTTCAGGTATTATAAATTCAATTCATCATTGCACTTTTGAAGGCATCCAGATAAAAATGGAAGCCACTTCAAGAAGACGAGTTGAAAATATCTGTGTGTTTTGCGGTACTAGTGTTGGTACTAAGCCATAATACGTAGTAGCAGCACAGGAATTGGGACGAGTCATAGCTGAGAAGAATATGCACCTAGTATATGGCGGAGGAAGTCTTGGACTAATGGGGATCGTTTCAAAGTCCGTACAGGATGGAGGCAGTCAAGTTCTTTGAATCATCCCAAAACCCTTGGCAAATGCAGATCTTATAGGATCATCAAACGGAGAAGAACTGATCGTGCCAGGTATGTCTGAACGACTGGTGGAAATGATTAACTGTGCTAATGCTTTTATTGCTTTGCCAGGTGGTTTGGGTATGTTGGAGGAGATTTTTACAGTGCTATCTTGGGTGAACTTGAACATACACCAGAAACCAATTGGATTGTTCAACGCAAAAGGATTTTATGATTTTCTTTGTGTATTTCTTGATGATGCTCGGAGAAATGGGTTCGTGTCAAAACCTTTAAAAGAACTCCTCTTCACTGCCAGAACTGCCCAGGATTTAATTGACCAAATCTTAGCCTATGAACCACAAATTGACCCTATCCTTTCCAAGATAAAATGGTCTGATGATGATCGTGGTAAGAAGCGTCGGATAAATCTGGATCTTAACCTTTAAACTTCCCATTTAGATGAAGAATATCAGCTACCAGGTACTATCTTCTAAACTCTTCTTCTACTGTTTAAGACATTGGGGACAATGTCTCATTTAGGTTTGGGGGTGGGGAATAGTTGATTAGTATCTTGGTTGTATTTTATTTTTATTTTTAGTCCAAAATTTTTCGAAAAAGACAAAAAAATTGAAAAATTTTACAAAAAAAAATATTTTGTGTTTTAGTGTTTTTAATTTGATTAATCGGGTGAAATTGGTAAGAGATAGCTGTGTAAGGAGTTTCCACTCCTGAGACGTATCTCAAACCTATTTTCGAAACAAGTTAATTTTTTTTATTTCCTTTTGAATTATTTAATTTGTAAATTCTCCATAAAATTGACTAAAATGGATCTTCATATGCTCAGTTGGCAGGTATTATCAACATGCATGGTAACATACAGACATGAGCTATAATTGAAAAGTTTGTAATATTCAGTGCTCTAGTTTAGTTGGAGGAAGCATCTATGAGAAGTGATGGAGTAAAAAAAACATATCTGATATCCGAGTTATTAAGTCTGAAAGGGTGTTTTAACACCTAGTGCCCTAAAGCCAACCGGTTTGGGAGTCACTGACCCAAAGCTCGCTACATGGATCAAGGATGTTGCAAAAATATATATATCTGAAGTCTGAATAATTAAGTCCGTATGGGTGTTTTAAGACCTGGTGCCCTAAAGCCAACTGGTTTGGGAGCCACCGACCCAACACTCGCTACATAGATGGAAGATATTGTATATAAATAAAAAAGAAAGAAAAAAAATCAGAAAAATCATTCCATAGCTGCAAAAAGGTGTGAATTCTGATAAAATTTTAGGACAAAAATATTACTCTCTTATCAACTGCACTTGTGACTGTTGTGGGTAAAAATGAGTTGATTAATATTTTGTTGGTTGTGTATATGGATAATGGTAAATATAATCGGAGAATTAATTTATTCGGTAATTTAGAAAGAAAGAAAGAAAAAAACTAGAAACTTGGAGTAGAAGTTTCACCTGCTTAATCAGTAACTTCTTTATTCTCTTTTCTCTTGTCTTTTTGCTTTTGTGTGCATTAGTTTTACTTTCATTTTACTTTTGTAAAATGTTTGTGGGTATCATTGCTATAAACCCTCACGAGATTACAACTCGTCCACTAGGGACAACTAGGGGTTTAAAGGCTTGTTGCATAAGCTAAATGCAATCGCGATCCCTACGAAAGTGGCTTAGCTTAATTTATTTAAGTTACATTATTTTGTGTTTTGCTCGAGGACTAGCAAAATGTTAGGTTTGGGGGTGTGATGAGTGGTAAATGTATCACTATTTCCAACTCATTTGACCTAATATTTTGTATAGTTTCTTGATTTTTGTAAATATTTTGATGTGTTTTGTGTCATTTTGTAGATAAATAAAGTTTCAGGACTCTCTGGAGGTGATTTGGGGCCAAAACAGTGAAAAATAGACAAAAGGGCAAAATCGTCTTTGGCGCATCGCGACGTGCAAGCCTTCCCGCGTCGCGACGTCTAACGTGCGCCGCCTCATGCTAACATGAACCGGGGACACGTGTCAGAATCTGAGAAGTTTGACTTTGCTAACATGCGTCGAATCTGCTAACGTGCGTCGTGCCACATGTCAACATCACAGCCGATCATGCTAACATGCGCCGTGCCATATGTCATCATCCTATGGTGCCGAAAATCACCATCGGCACGTGTCATCCATGTCATCAGAAGACCGAGTCAAATGCCGAGTCAACTTGCCACTTGGCATCCACGTCATCATCAGCCAATCACAGCGCGCCAGGTGTCGCAATCCTACGGTGCCGACAATCACTATCGCGACGTGTCGCCATGTCATTGCCACATCATCAACACGACACTGCCACGTCAGCTCAATTATTGAATTAATCATCCAAAATTCCACATCATCAGATAAGAATCCCGGCGGACTAATCAGAATGTGACATGTGTCGTGTCGCGACGCGTGTTCCTTGCGCGTCGCGACGCGAAGAGCCTATCGACGCCTATAAATTAAGCTCGAGATTTCAGTTTTAGATGTACCTTCCTCTCTGAATTCTCTGATGTAAATAAGGAGTTTGTATCTAGTTTTCTCTAAATTTCAGTTTTGTAATTAATTTTTAGTTACTTTCTGTAATAATAATTTACTTACTTTATTTTTTCAGTTTTACTATTTAACATGAGGAGGTAACTTCCCTCTGCTAGGGTGAAAGGTAAATCTTTTATTATTGCTATTTTGATTAATCTCCATTAATTATAATATATTTATTATTTAAAACTTGACTTAACAAGGATATCGCTATATTGGTCGGTTGGTAATCAATTATAAACTGGTTTTAACCTGACTAAGCATGGATACCGCCTGGTTGGTCGGTTGGTAATTACCGCCTATATGGCTGGTTTATGGATAAAATGTGATACCGCCTTTATGGTCAGTTGGACTTAATCTGACTTAATCAAGATACCGTCTATATGACTGGTTGGTAATATAACACAAGTTAATATAATTTATTAAGGGAGATATCTAAAATAGTAGTGATAAAAGTGGATCCTTTTACTCTAACATTTTCTTTTATTGTAATTTTCTTTATTTACTTTCCAGCATTTTATTTTTAGCATTTTACTTTATGTCTTTTATTTTTAAGTTGTTACTAGCCTTAGATATGTGTCATAGCTAAGCCTGTTATCTGGGGTTGTGATGAAATCCAATATCACCGGTTTTTAAGAGGTTATTTTACAGTTTGGGTAATTCCAAGGTTTACTTATTAAGTCTTAAGCTTAATGATTCTTGTTAACTAGCCATTAATAATATTGATCTGGTAAATCTAAAATAAACTTGACAAAGGAATTTTAGGTTTTAGCCTTAGACTTAATAGCCCACAATCTTCCTTGAGGATAGATAACCCTTTAATAGATTTCCTTACAGGAAAGACATATACCTGTCGGGCGGGGGTAGCCATAATTGGAACTTAAACTTGATGAATCCAGGTAATTTGGTTGACATAGACATATGGTTCAATTGGGTTAAACTGGGTATTTGCATCTGACCATCGATAGAGGCTTTTGCATAATTTCGTGTTCCAGGTTAGTAAATCGATATATTACACAAACATTAAATAACCACTTCATCTTTAAAATGATATTGGAAGAAATCACAACCCTGGATAGTTTTATAAATTTGAATTTTCCTCAACCTACTTTTGCGAAATTTTATTCACTTTTTTTTTAAAATTTAAAGTCATCACCCAATCACCGAATCAATCAATCTGTTAGATACTAATAATCATTTGGCCTCATAAAAATTAATAGCTTAGGTTTTAAGTCCTCGTGGGATCGATACTTTTTATATTACTTGAACGATACGTGCGCTTGCGTATTTCGCGTGTGATTTCGCACCGGTCAATCATCCCCATCTAGAGATTCTTCTATAATTTTCTGTGAGAACCTGATTCAAGAAATTGAGAGAACTTAATGGCAAATTCAATTGAAATCTGAATTAACAAGAATTACAAGACGTTTTTAGGATTTAATCACTACATTTCTGTTATTTTCTTTTGTCATTAATTTTTACTTTTTGCTTTCACTTGTTTAATATTTTTTCTTTTGTAAATATTTCATTTGAATATTTAAATTTTAGCATATAGTCTGCATTTAGGTTGCATGAGACATTGGTCTCGATCATCTAGTGTAAAATTAAATAGAGAGTCTTCATCACCTTTACCGTCAGTCAAAATTACCGATAACCAATATGAAAATCCAGTTGATCAGGTAGAACACGAGTCACAACATGGTGATCTTAATCATCCTAGGACACTCAGAGAATACAAGAATCTCATTAGGATAAGATCACCATCTTACATTATCTTCCCCAATCGAGTGTTATCCACCTTTTACCCACATTCCACAGTCTAGATTCAAAAAATATTTATCAACACTTAAGGGAATTCGAGAAGGTATGCAATACATGTACAAACCAAAATTGTAGCATTAATATAATTCAACTCAAGATTTTTCCTTTTTCTTTAAAGGATAAAACTAAAATTTGGTTGTAAAAAAATGTCAAGATCCATCAGAACATGGGATGATTTGCAAGAGAAATTTCTGAAAAAAAATTTCCCCCTCATAGGACAAACTCCTTTATGAGGTGAATACAACTTTCACACAAGACTCGGGGGAAACACTTTATCAATGTTGGAAGAGATTTAAAGAAATGTTAAATATTTTTCCTCATCATGGTCTTGCACATCCACAACCAAACCCCAAGAGTCATTAAAACTCCCACTATGGTAGTTCTGATAGTTAACACATAGACTAAGTTAAATCAGTTATTACTCTTCGTTGTGGTAAAATCATCCAAAAACCCAAATTAACCCTTCAAACTAACCTCCCCCAACAATGAATTTGCTTGGTTAGCAGGTAACCAAAGCAAACTTAGTAGGCAAACAAGATAAACACGGAGTTTATGTTGTTCGGTGGATAGTAGCTTTAAACTACATCCACGAGAGAAATAAGGTGTATTTTATTATAGTTCAGGGTTCGGAATGTAAGAAAGAGGTTGATGAACCAACACATGTCGCTGAAAATAATGATTTTTCACATGCACTATCATTTCCTCAAGCATTAAAAATAAAGAAATTGAACCATTCCTCATAAATATATGAAATATTCAAACAGATGAAGGTCAATATTCCTTTATTAGATGTCATTAAACAAGTATCATATTATGCCAAATTTTTGAGAGACTTGTGCACCGTTAAAAGAAAACACTATGTAAGAAAGAAAACTTTTCTAGCTGAACAAGTAAGTTCCATTCTCTTGACCTATAATGTATTGAAATATAAATACCCTGGTTGTCCTACTATTTCTTATATTATTGAAAATCATAAAATTGAACATGCATTGCTTGATCTTAGAGCTAGTGTTAATTTACTTCTACTTTTGGTTTCCCAAAGACTTAATATTGGCGAGTTAAAACTAACTTGAACTACTTTTTTACTTGCTGATAAATCAGTTATGGTACAAAAAAAATTATGGATGATGTTTTATTACAAGTCGATAAATTCATATATCATGTGGATTTTATTATCTTTGAGACACAACCTATGGCAGATATTTATAAGTCAATTCTTGTAATACTTAATTGTCCAATTTTAGCAACAATTAATACTTTGATTAATTGCATGAATAGAATCGTGAACCTGTCTTTTAGCAATATGATGTTAGAACTTAATGTTCGATGAGGACAGTGAAAATGAGAGCATGGAACTAATTAAACCAATCTTGGAGGAACATATTCAGGGGAGTGAATCCGACCCAGTGGAAATCTATACAACTAATTTTCTTGAACCAAGTAAGCAATTAGATTCAAATATTTCTAATGATTTTTCTTTACTTGATTCTACACTGGTACTAGAAGACAATGGATAGAAATAAAATTTTGAGGAACTAGAAACACTTGAATAAGAGAAACAAGAGGAGCGTCCAAATTGGAATTAAGGACTTTACCTGAATGATTGAAGTATGCATTTCTTGGAAATGAACAGACTTATATTGTGGTAATTTCTTCCTCCCTTACAAGCGATCAATAAGTTAAGTCGATGAACTTTAAAAGATATAAAAGGCATTAATCATTTGATTTGCGCACACATAATACATTTAGAAGATAATGTCATGACATATCGTCAATCCCTAAGAAGATTAAACCCTCGCATGAAAGAAGTGGTAAAAACAGAAGTCCTTAAACTTCTTGATGTAAGCATAATCTACCCTATCTCCAATAGTAAGTAGTAAGTCCTACACAATTTATGTCTAAAAAGTCTGGAATAACTGTTTTAAAAAATGATAAAGGAGAGTCAATTCCAACTCGAATCCCATCAAGTTGGTGTATATGCAACAATTTTAGAAAATTGAATGATGTCATTAGAAAAGACCATTTTGATTTACCATTTCTTGACCAAAATTTAGAAAGAGTAGAAGAACATACATATTACTGCTTTTTTTATGGTTACTAAGGTTATTATCAAAATCTCATTGCTTTAGAATACCGGAAAAAAACCACATTCACATGTCTCTTTGGAATATTCGCATTTAGGAAAATGCCATTAGGACTCTGTGATGCACCACCAACATTCCAACGATGCATGTTAAGCATATTTAGTAACATGGTTGAACATTATTTAGAGGTTTTTGTGGATGATATAACTATTTTTGGGAAGTCATTTGATAATTGTTTGAATATATTGGAAAATATTTTGAAAAGATGTGAAGAAAAATGACTTGTTTAAAAAGGGGAAAATATCATTTCATGACTAATTCAGGAATTATTTTGGGTTATGTTGTGTCATCAAAAGGTATTGAGGTTTACAAGGTAAAAATAGAAGTGATCTCTAAATTGCCACTACCAAAAACAGTCAGGGAAATCTTTTCCTTTTACAGACATGTAGGGTTTTATAAGAGGTTCATTAAAAACTTTAGTACCATATTTGGACCATTATGTAACCTCCTATTAAAAAATGTAACATTTGAATGGACAGAAGATTGTCAAAGATCATTTGAAAAATTATTAATCTTTTAACTTTTGCTTCGATCATGCAATCTCATTATTGGTCTTTGCCCTTTCAGCTAATGTGTGATGTCAGTAACTATACAGTTGGCGCAATATTAGGACAGAGAAATGAAGGTAAGCCATATGTATTTTATTACAAAAATAGAACTATAAGTAGTGCACAAATGAATTACACTAACTCAGAAAAAAGACTACTTGTTGTAATATTTACATTGGATAAATTTCGATCGTATTTAATTGGTTCATCAACCATTGTTTATTCTGATCATGTTGTTGTTAGATATTTGATATCTAGACAATATGCAAAGCAAGTATTACTATAATTGATTTTGTTGCTTCAATAATTCAATCTCACAATCAATGATAATAAATGAGCAGAGAATATAGTTACAGATCATTACTGAGACTTGCAAATGAGTCATCAATTGACACAACTCATATGAAAGACTCTTTTCTTGATGACATTTTATTTTATGTAAATACAATACCTTGGTATGCTAATATTGTCAATTTTCTTACAACATGAAAAATACCCCCAGACTGGACCCATCAAGGCAAGAAGAAATTTTTGACCGAAGTCAAAAGATTCTATATGGATGATCCATATCTGTTAGTTACAGATCATTTACTGAGACTTGCAAATGAGTCATCAATTGACACAACTCCTATGAAAGACTCTTTTCCTGATGATTTTTTATTTTATGTAAATACAATACATTGGTATGCTAATATTGTCAATTTTCTTACAACAGGAAAAATACCCCCAGACTGGAGTCATCAAGGCAAGATGAAATTTTTGACCGAAGTCAAAAGATTCTATAGGGATGATCCATATATGTTCAAGTATTGCATTGATCATATTTTTCGACAATGCAATTGAGAATGTGTCGCACCCTCTATAAATATAGGGTACTCAGCACTTCTAAAAGCTAACTTCTTTCATTTTCTCTCCTTGATAATTTGTGAAGGGTCCTAGCTCTTGTGTGTTTTATTTTTCAATTTTTATTGTAATGTATTTTTCTTTCAGTAATAAAATTATGTGTGTTTTACTCAAATTATGAGTAACTAATTTATTTCCAATTAGGGTAAAATGGTGAAACTCTTAGTACAAAAATATTAAAAAAAAAAATTATTGATGTTATAAATATAGATTGTGTTATTTCCCAATTAACATTTGCACTTTTATTCTTTGTCATTTTTGTGGGAGTCTTGACTTTCTGTAGATAGTCCATGAATTTGCCATCGTGGATCTATATTAATTGGCACATATTTTAATTGAAACCATAATTTATATTATTACTTATTTATTGTATTTTTAATATTTATTGTTATATGAGAGTTTTGACTCTCTGTAGACAATCTATGGATCTGCCGTCGTGGATCTATATTGACTGGCAGGGATTTTACTTAAACCTCATAATTTATTTTATTTCATATTTATTTAATATTTGCATTTTTTATGGTGGAGTCTCGTCTCTGGTAGAAAGTCCATGGATTTATAATCGTGGATCTCTATTGATTGGCACAGATTTCACCCCCCATATTTTATTTTATTTTATTATCTATTTAATTTCTCCATTTTTACCATTTATTGTGTGAGTCTTGATTCTCTTTAGACAATCTATTGATCTGACATCTTGGATCCATATTGATTGGCACACATTTTCACTTGATCCCCATAATTTATGTTATTGTTTATTTAATTTATGGACTTAATCATAAAAAAAATTAATTGTGAAATAATAATAATTTATATTCTATAAAAAGTAACAGTATTTTTATATTTGAAATACCAAGAATGAATCCTCTAACCTCAGTATTTTTATCATTATTGCAGCACCAAATTTACAATTGTCTATCACTTTAATCAATTCAAATATTTTTATTTTATTACTCAAATTTTTATTTATTTTACTAAATATATTCCTCGTGGATCGACCCCGGACTTACTGGGTTATTTTATTACTTCGACACTCTTATAATTGGGAGTAAAGAATCACTTTGTGAGTGTGTTAGAATTGATTTTTTAATTCAAATGGATTAGGGAGTGTTGCCTTATCTTATAAAAATAACCATTATACCATCATTCACATAAAGGACAACAATAGTCCATAAAATTCCATAAAAACATAATTTTTATGTTATAGATGAAATTGAATAAGATTTGTATTTTAATCTAATTGTATTTACATTATACAAGCCTTTATATAAGCAAAATAGGAAACTAACTAGTTAGAAAATCAACTGAATACGTACATTAATAATGATAATATCAATAATGTAATCTCAGAGATCATTTTCATAAATGTAGATATGATTTCCTCAACACCCTTCCCCTAAAACTCAAGTAGGTGGAAGTGAAGCAAGCTTGATTTGGAAATCAACTCATGAAATCGCCCTAGAAGCTGAGGTTTGGTAAAGAGATCAACACACCGATCTTCAAAGGAGATTTCATGAAGTCGGACAGTGTCTTGAGTGATATGTTGACGTACAAAATGACAATCAGTTTCAATGTGTCTCGTACCTTCATGGTAGACATCATTATACGTAATGTAAAAGGCACTTTTATTATCACAGTAGAGAGGTGTAGCATTAGAATGTGGAACTCCCATGTCACCAGGAGCTAACAAAATTAAATGATTTCTTAGGTAGCATCAGCAATGTCATGATATTCAGAGTCAGCATAAGAGTAAGGAACTATAGATTGTTTCTTGCTACGCCCTGAAAAAATGAATCACCTAAGAAGGTCAGAGACCAGTTGTAGAACAATGAACAGTGGGGTTATCAGACCAATTAGCATTAGAGTAGGCACGAATCTCAATAGAAGAACGAGTTGAAAATGAAAACCATGAAAGATAATGTCTTTGAAGTAGCGGAGTAGATGAATAATAACTACATAATTAGTAGAGTGAGATACTGACATAAACTGACGAACAACATGAATGGCATATGCAATATCAGGCTAAGTAACTATCAAATAGACCAAGCTACCAACTAACTATCGGTAGATAGTAACATCAAAAAGAAAAGTATCATCCGTTATTGTAAGCTGAATGTGAGGATCAAGAGAAGTAGAGGTGACCTTGTTGTCTGTGAATCATGTCCGAGCAAGTAAATCAGAATCATTCTTAGCTTGAGAGAGATTATAACCAGTTTGATCAGATAACACCTTAAGGTTGAGAAAGCAACAAAGATGATAAAGATCCTTCATCTCAAAATAGTGCTGAAGATATGTCTTAAAATCAGAAATATCATATATATCATCCTCTGTGATAATCATATAATTTATATAAAGTAAGAGAATGATACAACCTCTATCTCTCTGCCGAATAAAGAGAACTAAACCATAAGCACTGGATGTGAACCTAAATTTATAATTAGTGGTACTGAACTTCTCAAACCATGCAGGACGAATCTGTTTAAGACTATATACACCCCAATGAAGTTTACATACTTTGCCAGGAGGATGAGAGTAGTCAGGTGGAGATTTTATGTAAACTTCTTCAGATATATCATCATTAAGAAATGCATTTTTCATATCCATATGAAATAATGTCCATTGACGACAGCCTACAACAGCTAATAAGTTATGGACTGAAGTAAGGCGAGCAATGGGGGAAAATCTCTTCATAATTAATCATATATTCCTGAGAAAATCCCTTTGCAACAAGAGAACCTTAGATCTTTCAAAACACCCAACTAATTTAATCTTAATTTTATAGATCTATTTGCACCCAATCGCAAACTTGTGTGGTATAAGATCAACTAAATTCCGTGTTTAGGATTTTTTTTTCAAGAGTCTGTAATTCCTCAACCATAACATACCCAAACAGGGTTAGAACTAGTCTTGGAGTAAAATTAAGGCTCATATAGAATGAGAATAGTGGAAAAATAATGAAAATCTCTAAGTTTAACATAAATTTCTTTCACCTTGCTAGAATGACAAAGTAAATGAGGATTATCTGAATAAAGTGTGGGAGTACTGGAGGTGTCAGTGGTGGATTCATTAGACGGCATAGACAATGTGAGCTCGGCTGTAGCGGAATCATCTATCAGAAGCATATCAGAATCATCATCCGAAAATATTTTAATAGTGTTATCTGTAAAGAGGATATTGGGTGAAGAATAGATAGACTGAAATTAGAAAACAAAAGAGAACATTTTAGCTTCCCATAATGAGACATAACGAGATATACGTAGTGTAACGACCGGAAATCTCAAACTTTCTCAAATTTTCTACATTTTTCTTTATTAATCCAAATTTCAAACAAGCCCTAGTATAAAAGGGGATTACTATTCAATATTTCACAAATTAGAAACTAAGAAGAAGAATAGAGAAAAACGTAGAAGAAGGAAAAGAGAGAAAGAAGAAGAAAAAAAGAGGAAGAAAAAGAAAGCAAGGAAGAGGAGCCAAAGATCAACCTTCTTATATCAAGCTAGGAAGAGGATTGGCAACCATTAAAGTCTTGTACAAGTGTTGGAAATCAAAGGAAAAGAGATCATCACATGAACCAGAGTTTTCCTCAGCAAGCGAGTAATGCCAGCCAGATTCTAACCAGTGAGTGGACACTTTCTTTTAAGTTGATTTTCATTATATTATTCTTCATATCAGACTTACTTTTCACTTTTAAGGCGTTAGCCAATTTCATTATTAGTTAAATTTTATTTAGCATGTTTTGAGAAATGATTTAGAAAATAAATGTTTTTAAAATATGAGTTTTATATTTTCGAGGCATGGGGAAAACCCCACCTCAGTATGTAACTTGATTCATATATGGAATTGACGGACAACACATGTACACATGTAGAGGACTGGGGGGACGGCGATACATAACGCCCCCAGATCCAAGTCCAGCACTAGGGATAACAGATGCCTCTAGATCTTGATTCCAGAGCTTGGAGGGTAGCATAGATCTGTACCCCCAGTTCTAGTTCAGTGGCTTGGGGGAAGGCGATACGTAACGCCCCAAGACCACTAGTTTCAAGGACATAAGTGGCATGCTTTGGGGAACGGCGATACATAACGCTCCAATGTCATGAATTTGCACTCTTGGATCTAGTTAGGCTTATGGGGGATGGTGATACATAACGCCTTCATACGTCAAGTTTTCAGAGACAAAGACCATTTTTTAGATACAGTTTTCAGAAAAGTTCCAGAGAAAGCTTTTCTAGAAATAAAGTTTTCAGAAAAAGCAATTTATAAGAGATTTCCAGAAAAGCATATTTTAGAAAAGTTTTTCAGAAAGAAAAAGTTTTTTCAGTTATAAAAATGCTTTTCAGAAAATATAAATTTGAGTTAAGTTTAGAACCATGTGTTTTCAAAAGCTTTTTAGTATTTATTTATAAACTGTCCACTCACTTAGATTGTTCAAATAATCTAACCTGCCACTCTTAGTTTCCTTATTTTGCACGTTTACCCAGAAAGCGAGCTCGAAATGATGGATACTGAAGGCAGTTACTAGGGTACTTGGACTACCAGGTCGAGTCAGAATCAGAGTCCAGTTTAGTCAGAGTCATGAAATGTCATGTATTGTATATTTATGCATTATAAGTGGTTTACTAACAGAGTTGTTGACACGTTGTACATTGAATACTTAATATGAAAAAGTTGTTGGGTTTCTAAGGTCAAACCAAGATCGATTTAAGAGTAAAACGTGTGTGAATACAACAAATTTAAGTTGCGGAATACTCACTTTGATCGGCTTTTGCGATGCAAGGAACAACAAAATTTTTCCTTGCTTCATCCTTGTGACTTTCGGCCATGGCTCCTCTTTGTGCTCCAAGATTTTCGGTCAAGCTCCAAGCTTGGGAATGGATTCCATGCTCAAGGGTTTGTTTCCCTATCACCTTTGGATGACTCTTTATGTGCTAGCATTGGAAGTATTTGCCACAAATCTTCCTTATTCCTTCTTCTTGTTCTCGGCATTTTGAAGAAAATGAGATAAATTTGGCCCTTGGCCGTGAGAGGGAGAGAGAAGAAATAGAAGTTGTGTTGGTTGGTTTGATTTCTAAAAACAATTAAATGATATACCAAAATTTGAATTTCCAAATCCAAAAAAGGTACATGGCATTTAAGCCTTCCAACCACCCCCATCAATCACAAGTGACTAACATCACATCACTCAAAGTGACAAGACATCCATCACTTGAATGACTAATGATGTGACGCTTGATGTGACTTGGGGGCCGTACTTGAATTCGAAATGCGAGTGGGCCCGCAAACACTCCCGGGCTCGGTTCGCTAATTATGAATTAACGAATTTTCTATTGCGATATAATTAAATCAAATTTAATTAAATAATTATGCCTAGCAAAATTACTATTCACGTCGCAAGCGAATTAATTCTAAATTAACTCGTTTACCCAAATTAAAATCCAATTTTAATTCCGCGTCGAAATCTAATTTCGTATAATATATCGAATATATTATTTTATCGATTAATTCCAAATTAATCGTTCTCTCTCTTTAAATAATATTTTATCCCAGATAAAATATCTCCGTAATTAATCCCAGATTAATTTTCTCTCTCTAATAATTAATCCTAGAATAATTATGTGCGAGTCATACGTCATCGGTGAATCTTCGGGAAGCGACCCATCAGATCCCCAGATATGTTGGCAGTAAATCCGGTCGTCGGACTATCCGAACACGTACGTACCTAGTACTACGTTTTTATCGATTTACAAGACATGGTTGGCTTCTAGCAAAGCACCGTGCCTACCCAATTCTCCAGAAATATTCTTAAAGGAATATGTAATCTTTATCAGGCGTAGTATACGTAGTATTGCGTATTGCGATCCAGCATCGGATGTCACGTGCTAGGCCTGGGGCTGAAATTGTGTCTGCCCCGTACGAAGCACATATCGGATCTCTGGTAACTAGTCTCTTTAATCAGATAATCATGACCTAGTCATATTATCCTGATGACTGCAGTACATAAGAGCACTAGTTCCGTATCCTACGTGATCATCATCTCCACTATGACTGGAGTGATACTTCAGTTTTGACATCACACCCAATACACTACGATTCTCAATATACCCAGAATAGGCGTACACAGAACCTGTTAAAGCCCTGGACGACCAAAACCAAAGTATATTGATTGTCACAAGTATTAGCGGTGCAAGTCTCAGGTTAAGACCAAATACACCTACCCTGATTCGGACTTCCATAGACACATAGTCATACTACCAATGGAATTCTGAGCGCTCTATCCAGAGTGAAGCTGTTTCTGTACCATCGGTAAACACAACCTCCTATTACACTTGCATGAGTATCCTATACCCAAATATATGAGAACTATGTCGTTATGCTCCCACAACGCGCAAAAGTGTAATACTAGTCTATTCCGCATTATCGATGTCCAATCTTGATAATACTATGACTAGGGATATTTAATGATTAAAACTTCGTGGATCTATACTGCCTCATATCATCTCAATCCGGAACTAATCATAAGGACCTTTTATCATTTATATATCTTGGTAATCTAATTACAAATGATAAAAGAGCAATTTTCTTTGTCACATAGTTAATTTGTACAACAACACCATGATCTGTACAAATAGTGATGCTATGGGTCAAAATTGTCCAACAATCTCCCACTTGGCCTATAGCCAATCACTCAAGTGTCCTACACCCGAACTATGTACGGTTTGCTCAAACTTCTGCTAAGAAAATGCTTTCGTCAGCGGATTTGCAGTGTTATCATCTGATGCGATTTATTGATCATCATATCGCCACGATGTATGATCCGAACAAATCAGATGAATATTTGAAGTATATATCTGGATCGTTGATGAGACCATTAATTCTTTAGCCTGTGCTGTAGCCTAGCTCAGCTGCTAACAGAACTACTCCTAATCTAATTAGGATTATTATCAATCCAAAAGGCTTCTATTGCTGCCTCAGCTGCAGCAATATTACGCTTTTGTTGTTTATTCGGCAACAATATCTTGCTTGGAAGATTTCCAGCTCACTGTTCCGTTATTCAAACTATATAGTACCTTTATTATGACTTATAGTCGTTTTTATCGGTTAGGAAACTTACAGCAGTGAATCCAGTCACTTCAAGTTATCCTTCTCCATAGTATAAGAAAGCATCCTAAGTTCATCTAAGATACTTAAGGATATTCTTAACATCAATCCAGTGATTATCACTTGGATTGGCCTGATTGTGACTCCATATGCTCAAAACATATGAGACACCAGGTCACGTATAATTATTTCAATGTACGAGTTCTCGGAGAGTGCCAACAACATTTAGATCTATCCTAATAGATCTTTATTCCTAGAATTAAGGATGTCTCTCCCAAGAATTCTACGGAGAATTTTCACGAAAGCCAAGCTTTCACTGACTGTATTATGGGAATATCATTTCCAAGAAATGACATATCATCATTTTTAGGACAATTATTGTCAGTGCGCTCCCACTAACCTCCTTATATATACAAGAATCATTTTCGTTTTGAATTAAATCATATACCATTATGATTACATCAAAACGATAATTCCAATAACGCAATGCTTGCTTCAATCCATAAATGGATCGAATTAACTTACAAACCTTGTTTGTTCGTTTTGGTATGACAAAAACGTCAGGATGTTGTAAACATCCTCTAAAAGGTTTCCATTTAAGGAAAGCGATTTTGACGTTCAACTGCCATATTTCATAAATGAAACATGCAGCATTGGCAAGCATTATCCAAATGGATTTAACCATGGCAACGAGTAAAAGGTTTCGTCGTAATCGACACAATGTTGATAACAATACCTTCTCGCTACAAGCCCAGCTTAGTACGTTGGTATATTGCCTTCCATGTATGTCTTCCTTGAAGACTTATATAATACCAATAGGCACAATACCTTACGGTACAACAACCAGTGTCTAAACTTGGTTGGTATACATGGAATCCATTTCGGACTTCATGGCACTTTGCCAAAATAGGGAGTCGATACCTTGTATCACTTCCTCATACGTAGTCAGTTCGTATTCCTCAATAAGATTGACATCTTTATGAGGTGAGATCAGAAACCGATACCTCCTAGGTTGTTTTCTTACTCTCTCCGACTTGCGCGGTTCTTGTGTATTCGAAGATTATTGGTATAGTTTCATCCTTGATGAACTATTTGTGTTCCATTAAGGAATCGGTGCCTGGAATAGTATTACTCTGATTTTCATCGAGTTTTACTTTCCTCCCACTTACCACTGCATATCGGTATTCCTCTTAGGAAAACCGCATGGCGAGCAATAATTACATTGTTCTCTTGTGAGATGTATACGTATTATACTTTGGTTTCCCTAGGATAACCCAAAACTTAGGCACTTATCCTATTTGGGTTCTAGTTTGGTATCATCCAAACATATGCCCAGCATTCCCAAATTTTCAGGAATGAGAAAACCCAGTTTCTTTCCTGTTCATACCTAATATGAAGTTTGTCTAACATATTTTTATGGAACCTTATTCAAAATAAGTTTTGCACTGATTAATGCATATCTTTGGAAGGAAATGGTAGCTCAGAGCAACTCATGATTAACCTTATCATGTCCAATAAAAGTTGGTTTCTCTGTTCGGACACACCGTCAAATTGACGTGTTCCGGGAAGAGTCCTCATTGAAAGAATACTATACTCATTCTAGTATTTGAGAAACTTATTACTTAAGTATTTTCCATCATGGTCTAACCGTGACGGTTTTAATACTTTAGCCGGTCTGTCTGTCTACTTCGTGTCGAAACTCTTTGAATTCATCAAAAGTTTCTGATCCGTGTTTCACAAGAAACACATAACCATAACGCGATGCCACATTCGTAAAGATTTCGAAGTATTCATATCTAGGGGTGTCAATTTGGGTCAGGATTCGTTTATTCGTTCGATTCGATTCGCTTTAAAGCGAATACGGGTTTGAAAAAATGGATTCGTTTAATAAATGGGTCAATTCGATTCGATTCGTTTATTAAACGAATCGAATACGAATTTAAGCTCATTGATTCGTTTATTCGTTTAAGATTCGTTTATTATTTTTATTTACTAGTTATTGTTAATTTTCAATTAATATTCGAGAAATTATAGCTAATTATCATAGAAAAATTAATATTTTTCGATATTTGGTGAGATATTTTTAGTAAATATATTAATTTCACATTTCATATGTATATCTTAATGATTAATTGATGTAAATCAAGTGTGGTAAATTATTTTATTAAATAATATCATTGACTAAACGAATAAACGAATATTCGTATTCGATTCGTTTATTAAACGAATCGAATACGAATTCTGATATTAGGATTCGTTTAATAAACGAATCGAATACGAATTCATCATATTTTGATTCGATTCGTTTAGGATTCGACACAAATTCGATTCGTTGATTCGTTTTGACACCCCTATTCATATCCACCTCTAGCCTAGCTAGACATGGGCCCACTTACGTCACTATGAACGAGGGCTAACAGATCGGTGGCATTTGCACTTTTACCAAGTAAAAAGTATTTCAGGCACTTTGCCCAATAAACTAGATTCGTAGACATTATTTGAATAGAATCAAATCCGTCCTAGTATCCACTCTTCGAAAGTGTGGATATACGAGTCTTATTTATTGTGTCCCAGACAACAATGCCACAAATAAGTCTCATCTGATTAAATCCGTTTGAGCTATTTGTTTGTCATTTTATATGTTTGAAATTTATTTATATTCAAAATATAAATACTGTTATTTACATCTAATGTGTTTATCTCAATATCATCTTCATAAAATAAAACACTTTAGTGTTCTAGAATATAAAGGTATACCTGTAACGGGTTAAACCCTGATATAGAGATAATGTTTCTAGTCAAACTAGTTACATTTTTAACAGTTTTTTAATTTAAGTACATGCCCGAAGGGTAGTTCCTAAACTTAGGTTTCTACGGTTAAAACAACGACTGTCGTCCCGTTTCCGACCCGCAGATAATCTCAACTGAAGTTAGTATCCTGCTTATCAGCAGATTCTGAACACCAGTACGTATATTTATGTACCACATCCAGTATCTAAAATCCAATTTTAATACTAGCAGTGAACATATTATTGACAAACATATTTAAAGTCAGAGCCTTGCCCGTCTTCAATTCCTTCATGTTTGCCTTGTCCATACGGCAGTCACGCTTCCAGTGACCCCGTTTGCCACAGTTTAGGCAGATATTTTGGTATGTCCTATGTCTTCCCAGAAGTATATTGATTTGCCTTTGCCCCTTTTCCACACCCCAGAAGCCTTTGGCCAAGCATTGCCTTCTGGGATGTCAAAGTAAGATGCGCCTTGCGCTTTTGACCTATTGCAAACTCTGGCTTTGTCTCCTTGAGTATAGCCATTAACTCTCCAAGAGTTTTCTATTGCAATTTGTACTTCTAAGATCTAAGGATAGATCTATGAAGATCCTTCAATTTCAATATCATATTATAAGGATCTAATCCTTAGTTCTGGCTAGGAAATTAAGGAGTCTTTCCGACAAGCATAACGGATTAAGCACTAAAGTTATCATCACATGAATATTCCAAATATCATGTTCTACTATTTGCTCAACTCCGGGCTTAGGCTCGAGACGTCACTCTATCAAATAAAGTAACTTCTCGGTCCCCAGGACTATCCTTGAGATTTTATTCCCAATCTAAAAATTAAAGCCGTTTAAAAACATTTTCTCCCATGATGATGTTCTAAACGCTAATCTGTCAATTTATCTTGATTCCAATAGTCTAACTATCAAATCAACGATTTTAGGTACAATTTATTATAATGATTACTATAGTCTAACTATATAATCAACTATAATTTAATTGGTTTAAATTCTAATATATTGATTACTATAATCCAATTATATAATCAACTATAATGAAGTAGTTTGAATACAGTCCAACTGTTTAATTAAAACAACGATTAATATTAGTCCAACTAATATATTAATTTGATGACGAAAAATTTGAAATGAGCGCGTATTGGCAAGTTCTAAACGAATTTGAAAATTTAATACTTGCCTCCCACTATTTTTCGGCGAGCCTCTAACCCTCTGTTGAGTACTCGGGAAACCTTGTTTCCTAGTGGGCTAGGATCCCGTTAAATAACACACAATCTTGACTTTGGCCAACAAATTGTATGATAATTAACTAGGTAGATCTCTAAGATCAATTGGATCCCATCCAATTCCTAGATCCAGTAGGTGGACATCCAAGTCTGAAACATATCTTTTTATGTATGCCAATATATCCAATATATTCCCTAACCTTTTTCCTCTGAATCAATTAAGCCTTGGCTTTGGCACAACAAACTTAATGATTCCAGTTAAGCGGGACCCATTGACTTTGGAAAGCTTCGTAATCGATGTCGATGGACAAGAAGTGATCTTGACTTTGGCCAAAAAATCACAACTTGGACAAGACACACGATATGGAATAAAGCCTACATGATTCAAACACATCCGCGATGGACAAAGGTCTTGACTTTGGCCAACAAACCAGTGCCAATCTTGGATCTTGAGTAAGAATCACTCAATGGAAGGAAAAACGCTTAATATATTTTGAAGGTTTTTCACGTAATTGGCAACCAATTAATTATCTTTATTAGGTCTCATCATCATACACCTTTAAACATGCATTCTAAAAACATAATAAGGCGCTTATAAATAAAATAATAATGATATGCGGATGGATAGTAACACATTTTGTTCCTAGAACAAATCTATCCCTTTCCTCTCTCCCGCTAGCACAATATTACTTAACCCAATTACATAACACTTCTAAAGAAACCTCATTTACATTGAGGGGAATAGGTGAGAGAGAGAAATACAAAGAGTCAAGAGGTAATAGGCTAGACACGCAGGTCCAATTTAATAAATTCTTAATTTATTACAATAATTTCCAAAATTACCCGCACCCATCTAATATCAATCCGATATACATTATCATACATCGCATCCATTATTCACACAAAGCATGTTATCAATAAATCTAATCCAATTATTAATCTGAAATTAATGACCATCCAATGTTCAAACAACGATTTGATTTTGCGCGAGTCCAACTCGTTTTACGAATAAGTAATCAAAGTACGAATTCTTGAATTATATTAAACTATATTAAATCCAATTTAATTTGTATTTAATACTAATTCTATATTTAATTCTAAATTAAATAATTACACCTTTTAATGTGCCTTTACGACTTAGATTCCAAATCTAATCGTTACGGGTCTCAAAACCAATTAACATCCAATGTCAATTTAATTAAAGTCCAATGGGCTTTCAATTAATTTCATAAGGCATGGACTTTGGTCAATATGGGTCAAACCCAAATACCAAGCCCATTTAAGGAATCACCCTTATTTGCCAAGAAATCAATTTGGGCCCATTAGGCCCAATTAAAATAAAGGTCCATTTAGTTATATTTGGACTTTATGGATATGGTTTTGGGCCCAATTGGATCCAACCAATTAGCCTAAACCAAACTTGGCCCAACCAAGCCCATTAAGCCCAAATACAACTTTACAAGCCCAAATCCAAAATAAGCACAATTAATTTAAATTCCAAATTTCCAAATTTCACAATTAAATTAATCAAAGTGTATAGCCATAATTAATTAGTCAAATTAAAATTTCCAAAATAACAATTTACACAATTAATTATGCTAATTATCATCAACAAATGTCCAACACAATTGAATCAAAAATCATATCATTTTCCATGCTTCAAAGTCACGGCAATTAGGGTATTGTCCAATTTCGATTTTAATCCAATTAAATCATAAATCAACAATTCTCAAGTCTTTCAAACTCATCCAATGATTCAAAAAACAAAAATTACCATGACATTTAGGGCACACAAAATTCGGCCAAGCCAATGATTTGGGGAAAAATGATCCAATCCAATTTTCATCAAATTGATCATGCATAACACCATGTTATCATCATTCAAGCATACATCAACAATCAATTTCATCAAAACATGCTCAAATCATTTTTACCCAAATTTCATGCTTAAATCATGGACTCTATACCATTGTTGGGTTTCTAAGGTCAAACCAAGATCGATTTAAGCGTTAAAATGTGTGAATACAACAAAGTTAAGTTGCGGAATACTCACTTGATCGGCTTTTGCGATGCGAGGAACAACAAAATTTTCCTTGCTCCATCCTTGTGACTTTCGGCCATGGCGCCTTTTGAGCTCCAAGATTTTTGGTCAAGCTCCAAGCTTGGAATGGATTCCATGCTCAAGGGTTTGTTTCCCTATCACCTTTGGATGACTCTTTATGTGCTTGCATTGGAAGGATTTGCCACAAATCTTCCTTATTCCTTCTTCTGTTCTCGGCATTTTGAAGAAAATGAGATAAATTTGGCCCTTGCCGTGAGAGGGAGAGAAAGAAAAAGAATTTGTGTTGGTTGGTTTGATTTCTAAAAACAATTAAATGATATACCAAAATTTGAATTTCCAAATCCAAAAAAGGTACATGGCATTTAAGCCTTCCAAACACCCCCCATCAATCACAAGTGACTAACATCACATCACTCAAAGTGACAAGACATCCATCACTTGAATGACTAATGATGTGACGCTGATGTGACTTGTGGGCCGCACTTGAATTCGAAATGCGAGTGGGCCCGTAAAAACTCCCTCCGGGCTCGGGTTCGCTAATTCCGAATTAACGAATTTTCCTTTGCGATGTAATTAAATCAAATTTAATTAAATAATTATGCCTAGCAAAATTAATATTCACGTCGCAAGCGAATTAATTCTAAATTAACTAGTTTGCCCGAATTAAAATCCAATTTTAATTCTGTGTCGAAATCTAATTTCGTATAATATCGAATATTATTTTATCGATTAATTCCAAATTAATCGTTCTCTCTCTTTAAATAATATTTTATCCCAGATAAAATATCTCCGTAATTAATCCCAGATTAATTTTCTCTCTCTAATAATTAATCCTAGATTAATTATGTGCGAGTCATACGTCATCGGTGAATCTTCAAGAAGCGACCCATCAGATCCCCAGATATGTTGGCAGTAAATCCGGTCATCGGACTATCCGAACACGTACGTACCTAGTACTACGTTTTTACCGATTTACAAGACATGGTTGGCTTCTAGCAAAGCACCGTGCCTACCCCCAATTCTCCAGAAATATTCTTAAGGAATATGTCATCTTTATCAGGCGTAGTATACGTAGTATTGCGTATTGCGATCTAGCATCGGATGTCACGTCTAGGCCTGGGGTTGGAATTGTGTCTGCCCCGTACGAAGCACATATCGGATCTCTGGTAACTAGTCTCTTTAATCGGATAATCATGACCTAGTCATATTATCCCGATGACTGCAGTACATAAGAGCACCAGTTCCGTATCCTACGTGATCATCATCTCCAATATGACTGGAGTGATACTTCCGTCTTGACAACACACCCAATACACTACGATTCTCAATATACCCAGAATAGACGTACACAGAACCTGTTAAAGCCCTGGACGACCAAAACTAAAGTATTTTGATTGTCGCAAGTATTAGCGGTGCAAGTCTCAGGTTAAGACCAAATACACCTACCCTGATTCGTACTTCCATAAACACATAGTCATACTACTAATGGAATTTCGACGGGTCTATCCAGAGCGAAGCTGTTTCCGTACCATCGGTAAACACAACCTCATATTACACTTGCATGTGTTGGGAAATATCTAAGTCCCAATGATCGATTAAAGCATAGAAACATAATGCGAATACATCGAGGAAGTTGCGGATACTTACATAGATCGGTTGGCGATGCGTCGAAGAACAAACTTCAAGCTTCTCTCCTCCAAGGCTCGGCAGTGAACAGTTTCTGTCCTCCAAGATTTCGGCCATCTCCAAGCTCCAAGCTTTTGGGTGGTGATTCCAAGCTCATGGGTTGGTTTCCCTATCACCTTCACAATACTCAAAATGGTGTGCTAGCACTTTTTATTTTTGGCACAAAAATCATCATATTTCTTCTCCATGGCTCACGATTTTAAACCAGAAAAACAGAAGAAGAACATCCCACTTTGGGCGTGAATGAAAGAGGAAGAAGGAAGAGGGAGAGTGTTATGTGTTGTGTATATTGGTAATTGATTTTCAAAAAATCATATACACAATTTTTGGCTTTCAAAAGTCAAACCAATTAAAGATTACAACCACTACATCAACTATTCACATCACTTAATCAATCAAGTGACAAGTTGTCACATCACTCAAAGTGACTAATGATTTGACGCTTGATGTGACTAGTGATTTGACGCTTAATGTGACTTGCGTGCCGCACTCGAATTCGAAATGCGAATGCGCTCGCAAACACTCTCGGGCTCGGGTTTGCTAATTCCAAATTAACGAATTTTCCGTTGCGACGTAATTAAATGATTATGCCTAGCGAAATCATTATTCACGTCGCTAACGAATTATTTCAAAATTAACTCGTTCGCCCGAATTAAAATCTAATTTTAATTGTGCTTCGAAATCCAATTTCATATAATATATCGAATATATTATTTTATCGATTAATTCCAAATTAATCGTTCTCTCTCTTTTAATGATATTTTATCCCAGATAAAATATATCTGTAATTAATCCCAGATTAATTTTATCTCTCTCATTTAATTAATCCCAGATTAATAAAGTGCGAGTCATACGTCATCGGTGAATCTTCGGGAAGTGACCCATGAGATCCCCGGATATGTTGGCAGTAAATCCAGTCGTCGGACTATCCGAACACGTAAGTACCTAGTACTACGTTTATCCCGATTTAAAAGACAAGGTTGGCTTCTAGAAAAGCGTCTTGCCTACCCAATTCTCCAGAAATATCCTTACAGGAATATGTGATCTATATCAGGCGTAGTATACGTAGTATTGTGTATTTTGATCCAGTATCGGATGTCACATGCTAGGCCTGGGGCTGGAAATGTGTCTGCCCCGTACGAAGCACATATCGGATCTCTGGTAACTAGTCTCTATAATCGGATAAACATGACCTAGTAATAATATCCCGATAGCTGCAGCATATAAGAGAACCAGTCTCGTATCCTACATGACCATCATCTCCACTATGACTGGAGTGATACTTCCGTCTTGACATCACACCCAACACACTACGATTCTAAATATACCCAGCAGAGGCATACACAGAACCTGTTAAAGCCCTGGACGACCTAAAACCAAAGTATATTGATTGTCTCAAGTATTAGCGGTGCAAGTCTCAGGTTAAGACCAAATACACCTACCTTGATTTCGGACTTCCATAGACACATAGTCATACTACCAATGGAATTCCGATGGGTCTATCTAGAGCGAAGCTGTTTCCCGTACCATCGGTAAAACACAACCTCCTACTACACTTGCATGAGTATCCTATACCCAATATATGAGAACTATGTCGTTATGCCCTCATAACGCGCACAAGTGTAATACTAGTCTTTACGCATTATCGATGTCCAATCTCGATAATACTGTGACTAGGGATATTTAATTATTAAACCTTCGCGGATTGATACTGTCTCATATCATCTCAATCCAGGAACTAATCATATGGACCTTTCATCATTTATACATCCTGGTGATCTAATCACAAATGATAAAGGAGCAATATCATTTGTCACATAGTTAATTTGTACAACAACACCATGATCTGTACAAATAGTGAAGCTATGGGTCATAACTGTCCAACAATCTCCCACTTGGCCTATAGCCAGTCACTCGAGTGTCCTACACCTGAACTATGTAAGGTTCGCTCAAATTACTGAGAAAATACTTTCGTCAGCGGATTTGCATGATTTGATGCGATTTATACGATCATCACATCGCCACGATGTATGATCCGAACGAATCAGATGAATAGTCGAAGTATATATCTGGATCGTTGGTGAGACCATTAATTCTTTAGCATGTGATGTAGCCTAGCTCAGCTGCTAACAGGACTATATCTAATCTAATTAGATTATTATCAATCCAGAAGGCTTATATTGCTGCCTCAGTTGCAGCAATGTTCTGTTTTTGTTGTTTATTCGGTAACAGTATCTTGCTTGAAAGATTTCCAGCTCACTGTTCCGTTATTCAAACTGTATAGTACCGTTGTTACGACTTATAGTCGTTTTATCGGTTAGGAAACTTGCAACAGTGATCCCAGTCACTTCAAGTTCTCCTTCTCCATAGTATAAGACAGCATCCTTAGTTCCTCTAAGATACTCAAGGACGCTCTTAACATCAATCCAATGACTATCACTTGGATTGGCCCGATTGTGACTCCATATGCTCAAAGTGTATGAGACACCAGGTCGCGTACATTTATTTCAATGTACGAGTTCTCGGAGACAATCAACAGCTTTAAATCTATCACAGTAGATCTTTATTCCTAGAATAAAGGTTGTTTTCTCCCAAACATTCTACGGAGAATTTTTCATGAAAGCCAAGCTTTCACTGATTGTTATTATGGGAATATCATTTCCAAGAAATGACATATTATCATTATTTATAGGACATTTACTTTCAGTGCGCTCCCACTAACCTCCTTATATACACAAGAATCATTTTAGTTTTGAATTAAATCATATACCATTATGATTACATCAAAACGATAATTCCAAGAATTCAATGCTTGCTTCAATCCATCTATGGATCGAATAACCTGCAAACCTTGTTTGCTAGTTATGGTACGAAAAAACCGACAGGATATTGTAAACATCCTCCAAAGGGTTTCCGTTAAGGAAAGAGGTTTTGGCATTCAGCTGCCATATTTCATAAATGAAACATGCAGCTTCTGCAAGCATTATCCAAATGGATTTACCATGGCAACATGTAAAAGATTTCGTCGTAATCTACACAATGTTGATAACGATACCTTTTCGCTACAAGCCTAGCTTAGTATGTGGGTATGTTGCCTTCCATGTATGTCTTCCTTGAAGACTTATATAGTACAAATAGGCACAATGCTTTGCGGTACATCAACTAGTATCCAAACTTAGTTGATATACATGGAATCCATTTCGGACTCATGGCACTTTGACATGATAGGGAGTCAATACCTTGTATCATTTCCTTCCTCATACGTAGTCAGTTCGTATTCCTCAATAAGATTGACATCTTTATGAGGTGAGATCAGAAACCCATACCCCAGGTTGTTTTCTGACTCTCTCCAACTTACATGGTTCTTGTGTATTCGAAGATTACTGATATAGTTTCATCCTTGATGAACTATTTGTGTTCCATTAAGGAATCGGTGTCTGGAATAGTATTACTCCAATTTTCATCGAGTTTTACTTTCCTCCCACTTACCACTGCATATCGGTATTCCTCTTAGGAAAACCGCATGGAGAGCAACAATTACATTGTTCTCTTGTGATTTGTATAAGTAATATACTTTGGTATCCCTAGGATAACCTACAACTTGGCACTGATCCGATTTGGGTTTTAGTTTGGTATCATCCAAACTTATGCCTAGCATACCCAAATCTTTAGGAATGAGAAACTTGTTTCTTCTTTTCCTGTTCTATCTATATGAAGTCTGTCAAACAGATCTTTATGGAACCTTATTCTAAATAAGTTTTGCACTGTTAAATGCATATCCGTTGAAGGAAATGGTAGCTCAGAGCGACTCATGATTAACCTTATCATGTCCAACAAAATTCGGTTTCTCTGTTCGGACACACCGTCAAATTGACATGTTCCGGGAGGAGTCCTCAATGAAAGAATACTATACTCTTTGAAGTATATGAGAAAATTATTGCTTAAGTATTTTCATCATGGTCTAACCGTGACGGTTTAATACTTTAGCCGATCTGTTTGTCTATTTCGTGTCAAAACTGTAAAAGTTTCCGATTTTTGTTTCAAAAGAAACACATAACCATAACGCGATGCCACATCCGTAAAGGTCACAAAATATTCATATCCACCTCTAGCCTAGCTAGACATGGGCCCACCTACATCACTATGAACAAGGGGTAACAGATCGGTGGCACTTGTACTTTTACCAAGTAAAGAGTGTTTTAGGCACTTTGCCCAATAAAATAGATTCATAGACACTATTTGAATAGAATCAAATTTGTCCTAGTACCCACTCTTTGAAAGTGTGGATATACGAGTCTTGTTTAATTGTGTCCCAGACAACAATGCCACAATTAAGTTTCATATGATCAAATCAGTTTGAGCTATTTGTTTGTCACTTTATATGTTTGAGATTTATTTATATTCAAAATATAAACTGTTATTCATATCTAATGTGTTTAGCTCAATATCATCTTTATATAATGAAACACTTTAGTGTTCTAGAATATAAGGTATACCCGCAACGGGTTAAACCTGATATAGAGATAATGTATCTAGTCAAACTAGTTACATTGTAACAGTTTCCAAATTTAGGTACACACCCGAAGGTAGTTCCTAAACTTAGGCATCTACGGTTAAAACAGCGACTTTCATCCCGTTCTCAATTCGCTGATAAATCTCAACTGAAGTCAGTATCCTGCTCAAAGTAGATTTTGTACACCAGTACATATTTATGTACCACAATAAGTATTTGAAATTTATTTTAATACTAGTAGTGAACATATTTATGACAAACATATTTGAAGTCAGAAGTCTTGCCCGTCTTCAATTCCTTCATGTCTGCTTTGTTCAAACGGCAGTCATGCTTCCGCGATCCCGTTTGCCACAATTTAGCCAGACATTTTGGGATATGTCCTTTATCTTCCCAGAAGATTACAATGACTTTCCCTTTACCCCTTTCCACACCCCAGAAGCCTTTGGCCAAGCCTTGGTCTTCTAGAATGTCGAAGTAAAGTGCGCCTTGTGCATCTTGCCTTATTGCAAACTTCGGTTTTGTCTCCTTGAGAATAGCCATTAACCCTCCAAGAGTTTACTATTGCAATTTAGTACTTCAAAGATCTAAGAATAAATCTACGAAGATCCTTCAATTTCATTATCATACTTTAAGGATCTAATCCTTAGTTATGATTAAGAAATTAAGGAGTCTATTAGCAAGCTTTAATGGATTAAGCACTAAAGTTATCATTACATGAATATTCCAAATATCATGTTCTACTTTTGCTTAACTCCGGCCTTAGGCCTAATATGTTATTTTATCAAATAAAGTAACTTATTAGTTTCCAGGACCATCCTGAATTTTATTCCCAATTTGAAAATTAAAGTCGTTTAAATACATTTTCACCCAGGATTATGTTTTAAACACCAATCTTTCAATTTATCTTGATTCTAATAGTCCAACTATTTAATCAACGATTTAGGTACTATTTATTATAATGATTAGTATTGTCTAACTATATAATCACTATAATTTAATAGATTAAATTCAATTATATTGATTACTATAATCCAATATTATAAAATCAACTATAATTAATTAAATCAAATATATTGATTACTATAATCCAATTATATAATCAACTATAAATGAAATAGTTTTAATACAGTCCAACTGTTTTATTTAAAACAACTATTAAATATTAGTCCAACTAATATATTTGACGAATAATATTTGTTATGAGCGCGTATGGCAAGTTACTAAACGAATATTGCAAATTTAATACTTGCCTCCCACTATTTTTCGGCGAGCCTCTAACCTTCTGTCGAGTACTCGGGAAACCGTGTTTCCTAGTAGGCTAGGATCCCGTTAAATATCACACAATCTTGACTTTGGCCAACAAATTGTATGATAATTAACTAGGTAGATCTCTAAGATCAATTGGATCCCATCCAATTCCTAGATCCAGTAGGGGGACATCCAAGTCTGAAACATATATCTTATATATGCCAATATATCCAATATATTACCTAACCTTTTTCCTCTGAATCAACTAAGCCTTGGCTTTGGCACAACAACTTAGTGATCCCAGTTAAGCGTGACCCATTGACCTTGGAAAGCTTCGTAATCAATGTTGATGGACAAGAAGTGGTCTTGACTTTGGCCAACAAACCACAACTTGGACAAGACACCAATATGGAACAAAGCCTTCATGATTCAAACACATCCTCGACGGACAAAGTCGACTTGACTTTGCCAACAAACCATGCCAGTCTTGGATCTTGAGTAAGAATCACTCAATGGAAGGAAAAACGCTTAATATTTTGTGAGGGTTTTTCGCGTGCAAATTGGCAACCAATTTATTATCTTTGTTAAGGTTTCATCATCATACACCCTTAAACATGCATTCTAAACACATAATAAGGCGCGTAAAATAAAATAATAATGATATGCGGATGGATACTTAATACATTGATCCTAGATCAAATCTCTCAATTTCCTCTCTCCCGCTAGCACAAGTATTACTTCTACCTGTTACATAACACTTCTAAAGAAACCTCATTTACATTGAGGGGAATAGGTGAGAAGAGAAATACAAAGAGTAAAGAGGTAATAGGCTGGACACGCAGGTCCAATTAATAAATTCTAAATTTATTACAATAATTTCCAAAATTGCCCCACCCATCTAATATCCATCCGATATACATTATTCATGCATCGCAACCATGTATTCACACAAGCATGTTATCAATCAATCTAATCCAATTATTAATCTGATAATTAATTACCATCCAATGTTCAAACAACGATTTGATTTTGCGCGAGTCCAACTCGTTTTGCGAATAAGTACTCAAAGTACGAATTCTTGAATTAAATTAAATACAATCATTAAATCCAATTTAATATGTATTTAATACTAATTCACTATTTAATTCCAAATTAAATAATACACTTTATTAATAACCTTTACGACTTAAATTTCAAATTTAATCGTTACGGGTCTCAAAGCCCGATTAACGTCCAATGTTAATTTAATTAAAGTCCAATGGGCTTTTAATAATTTCTTAAGGCATGGACTTTTGGTCAACTTGGGTCAAACACAATAACCAAAGCCCATCAAGGAATAACCCCATAAGCCTCGAAATAATTTAGGCCCAATTAAATTATTAAGGTCCATTAAGTCATAATTGGACTTTATGGATATGGTTTTGGGCCCAATTGGATCCAACCAATTTGCCTAAACCAATCTTGGTACAACCAAACCCAATAAGCCCAATTACAATCTTTAAAGCCCAATTTCCAAAATTAGCCCAATTAATTAAATCACAAAAATTCTAATTTCACAATTTAATTAACCAAAGTGTATTTCCATAATTAATTAACTAAATCAATATTTCAAAATACCAATTAGCCTAATTAATCATGCTCATTAACATTAAAACATGTCCAACACATTTTAACAAAAATCAACCCAATTTACATGCATATAGTCTCGGCAATTTGGGGATTTTTCAAATCGATTCGGTTTCAATCCAATTAAATCCACAATCAACATTTCCCAATTGATTCCAACTCATCCAATGAATCAAAAATCAAAAATCCAAGACATTAGGGCATCATGAGTATTCGGCCAAGCCAACCATTTTGGGAAATGGTTCCAAATCAATTTTCATGAAATTGATCCAATCAAGCTTCAATTAAACTACATTTAAGCATACTCAATCATCCAATTTCATCAAATCATGCTCAAACACATTTTACCCAATTTTAACCCTAAATCAAGTTTCATGCTTTTAACCTGGCTCTGATACCATTGTTGGGAAATCTCTAAGTCCCGAGGATCGATTAAAGCATAGAAACATAATGCGAACACATCGAGGAAGTTGCGGAATACTTACATCGATCGGTTGAGCGATGCGACGAAGAACAAAACTTCAAGCTTCTCTCCTCCAAGGCTCGGCAGTGAGCAGTTTCTGTCCTCCAAGATTTCGGCCATCTCCAAGCTCCAAGCTCCAAGCTTTTGGGTGGTGATATCAAGCTCACGGGTTAGTTTCCCTATCACCTTCGCAAGACTCAAAATGGTGTGCTAGCACTCTTGATTTTTGCCACAAAAATCATCATATTTCTTCTCTATGGCTCACGATTTTTAACCAGAAAAACAGAAGAATAACAGCCCACTTTGGGCGTGAATAAGGGAGGAAGAAGGAAGAGAGAGAGTGTTATGTGGTTGTGCATATTGGTAATTGATTTTCCAAAAATCATATACACAATTTTTTGCTTTCAAAAGTCAAACCAATTAAATTTTACAACCACTACATCAACTATTCACATCACTCAATCAATCAAGTGACAAGTTGTCACATCACTCAAAGCGACTAATGATTTGACGCTTGATGTGACTAGCGATTTGACGCTTAATGTGACTTGCGTGCCGCACTCGAATTCGAAATGCGAATGCGCTCGCAAACACTCTAGGGCTCGGGTTCGCTAATTCCAAATTAACGAATTTTCTGTTGCGACGTAATTAAATGATTATGCCTAGCGAAATCACTATTCACGTCGCTAACGAATTAATTCTAAATTAACTCGTTCGCCCGAATTAAAATCTAATTTTAATTGTGCGTCGAAATCCAATTTCATATAATATATCGAATATATTATTTTATCGATTAATTCCAATTAATCGTTCTCTCTCTTTTAATGATATTTTATCCCAGATAAAATATCTCTGTAATTAATCCCAGATTAATTTTATCTCTCTCATTTAATTAATCCCAGATTAATAAAGTGCGAGTCATACGTCATCAGTGAATCTTCGGGAAGCGACCCATGAGATCCCTGGATATGTTGGCAGTAAATCCGGTTGTCGGACTATCCGAACACGTAAGTACCTAGTACTACGTTTATACCGATTTACAAGACAAGGTTGGCTTCTAGCAAAGCGCCATGCCTACCCAATTCTCCAGAAATATCCTTACAGGAATATGTGATCTATATCAGGCGTAGTATACGTAGTATTGCATATTTCGATCCAGTATCGGATGTCACATGCTAGGCATGGGGCTGGAAATGTGTCTACCCCGTATGAAGCACATATCGGATCTCTGGTAACTAGTCTCTATAATCGGATAAACATGACTTAGTCATAATATCCCGATAGCTGTAGCATATAAGAGAACCAGTCCCGTATCCTAAATGATCATCATCTCCACTATGACTGGAGTGATACTTCCGTCTTGACATCACACCCAACACACTACGATTCTCAATATACCTAGCAGAGGCGTACACAGAACCTGTTAAAGCCCTGGACGACCTAAAACAAAAGTATATTGATTGTCTCAAGTATTAGCGGTACAAGTCTCAGGTTAAGACCAAATACACCTACCCTGATTTCTGACTTCCATAGACACATAGTCATACTACCAATGGAATTCCGAGGGGTCTATCTAGAGCGAAGCTGTTTCCCGTACCATCGGTAAAACACAACCTTCTACTACACTTGCATGGGTATCCTACACCCAAATATATGAGAACTATGTCGTTATGCCCTCATAACGCGCACAAGTGTAATACTAGTCTTTTACGCATTATCGATGTCCAATCTCGATAATACTCTGACTAGGGATATTTAATGAATAAACATTCACGGATTGATACTGTCTCATATCATCTCAATCTAAGAACTAATCATATGGACCTTTCATCATTTATACACTTTGGTGATCTAATCACAAATGATAAAAGAGCAATCTCATTTGTCACATAGTTAATTTGTACAACAGCACCATGATCTGTACAAATAGTGACGCTATGGGTCATAACTGTCCAACAACATGAGTCTCCAATACCCAAATATATGAGAACTATGTCGTTATGCTCCCATAACACGCACAAGTGTAATACTAGTATATTCCGCATTATCGATATCCAATCTCGATAATACTACGACTAGGGATATTTAATGATTAAACCTTCGTGGATTGATATTGTCTCATATCTTCTCAATCCGGAACTAATCATAAGGACCTTTTATCATTTATATATCTTGGTAATCTAATTACAAATGATAAAAGAGCAATTTCCTTTGTCACATAGTTAATTTGTACAACAACACCATGATCTGTACAAATAGTGATGTTATGGGTCATAATTGTCCAACAAAAGTGTTATGCATTTATGTTAGTGAGTTGGGCATTGGTTTCATGCATAAGTATGTATGTAAGTAAGATTAGCATTTGTCTGAAAGATAGAGGCTCAGGGGAATAGGTTGGCATATTCCTTGCCGGTGGCATCTCCAAATCGGGGATGTTACAAAGATGGTATCAAAGCATGGTTTAGGGAGTCAGTGACTACAGTGGGCAGAGTGTTGGGGTCTTGTATACATAGTATGTCCGGGATACTTGTATTCAGGGCAGTACCTCTCTAGTATCTGATCCTTGAGTACGTCCTCAAGCTCCATAGACAGGTTAGTAAGTATTCCCAAGGCTACTAAGTTGCTTCCTAATAAGTGACCCTAATTCTCACTCTAGTTACGAAACATTCTGTGATTATTCAAGATTAAGTTGAGCTACGAATCTAGGAAATACAAGTACTAAGGATAGTAACTTAGTGGAGTGGGAATAAAAAGCTATAAGAAAGGAAGAAAATATGCATAAAATCTTAAACAGCGAGAGACGGAAAAATAAAGAGACGGAAAGAAATAGTAAAGTTCTAAAGATACCCACCCAAGAAAGTAGAAAGAGAAAGAGAAAGCTAAAAAGAAAAAAAAATAGGAAAGCTATCTAGATGTTCAAGTAACCAGAGACAGTAAGTGGGAAAGATACAGAAATAGATGATAAAGAAAAATCTATAAGAAAGGCAAAATGATAAGGTATAGATGGTTTAAGAAGTCAGAGGTAGTAAAAAGATAGAGGTACAGAATGAGATGATAAAGAAAACACTAGAATTTATGGCAGTAAAGAGCATATAACAAGTCTAAACAAGAGTAAAATGTTGAGTAAACTTGAGTAAAATTTCTTATTTCCTACTAAGATTCCTTTTCCATCAGAAAACTACACCAGGTCGACCCAATAGCCATAAGCATCTCTTATAGATAAACAAATTTTTCCCGATTGGCGGAAATATTCAGAAAAAAGAAGAGAAGTAAAGATCAGAATTAGTCAATGGAGTTTCCAGTAAACCCAGGCTATCGTAAAAGATGTAGAAGTTCCGGATACCCAAACCTAGATCCGTGAGCAAGTAAATTGAGAGACGTAAAGAGAAGTGATTAGTTACCTTAATCAAAGAAACGGATATAGATAAGATCTGACTTACCAAAATCCACGCCACCTAGTGATTTCATAAATGAGGTTGTCCTGATGGAGTATATCACATACCTACCTTACATTAGTAATAGACTCTACCAAGACACAGAGTACCAGAACAAAGACCACGATAAACATCGAGACGTAGAGGTTTGCCCCATCCCATTCCAGTTAGATAAAGACAACCGTAAGAAAACCCGACGAGTGTCTATCTTAAAAATAGAAACAGAAGATATGAGGAGATAGATCACCCAAAAAATGACCTAGAAATCCTTCGAAGTAAGAAAGGAAAGAACCCAGTATAGTCCACAGAATAGACCAACCATAAAAGAACTCATAGGTCAGATCAATACCAACAGAAACCTACATGAGTTTAAAGAAGATAGACCCATGAGATTGAAGGTACTCAGGAGTTAACAAGATTACCAGCACGAACAAATAAAAATTAAATGGCATAGTCGTAACCGATAGCAAGAGCAGAGAGCAAAGACCTAGAAAATAGCCCATGAGAATGAACCATCACCAGTCGCAGTAGTACATCATAAATCCAATAGATAACATAGGGAAATACAAAGCAGAAAGAAAGACCAATATTTATAGTAGCAGAGATAACAAAATTTAAAGACAATGAACAGATGGAAACACCCAACTAAACCATCGTTGGACTTAAATAGTTAATAGAAACTTATACTTTCATATTTCCAAGGAAATCGTGTATTCACCCCCAATTTAGGGCCTAATGAGAGGATGAATAAGTAATGAATATCATTGGACAAGATAAACAGATCATGTGACAACCAAACCGGAAGCTCAACAGAACCTAGATAAGAATCAGAAAATTGTAATATCTTGAACAAGACGGAGTAGTTTGTAGTCACAATAAGTTTAGCCAAATACAGAAGGGATAATCTGATCCATAGTAGGGCAGAAATCTTTCAAGAAAGTAAAGGCTCAAAAGAGTAAGGGGATAAAGTAAGCACTACGTAGCAACACAAAAGTAAGGTATCCAACTTATACAAAGCTTTCCACCATACCAGAAAAGAAAGGATTAGTAAGAATGTATCACCCAAACTAAAGATACAGTAGTAATACCATAATTAGTTGTAAATGTGAAGTTTCCAAGGGAGGTGACCTACGAGGGTCAAGGAATCGAGATAAGGAGGAAAGCCAAGTAACAGAGCAAAACTTAGTAAGGAAGAATAACATAAGAAGTATGGTAGGAGTTTGAGAGAGTATGAACCTTATGAAAGTTCTCAGTAAGAGGTAGTATAACCAATAGTCAGAGAGGAATTATGGGTAAAGTTGAAAAAGATAATTCAGATGGATTTTAACAGAAGAACCTAAGTTTGGGAGTTAACACCATATATGCAGATAAGAGAGTCCTAAGCTCATAAATAAGCGGCACGTACAATTACAGCATGGGTAACTAGTGAGAAAACTGAAACCAGAAAACTCTAGGACAAACCCTACCCTCCCAACCCTCGTCAGACGAAAACGACAAAGATGGACATCGAAGTTCTCCTTAAGATAACCCTAGGAACAAGTAAATGCATAGTGGAAGAAGAATGGAACATAAAATCTTTCAATATAGTACAAGAGCAAAATAGAAAAGGAAAATAGCTTTAAGTGAGAGAATTAGAAGAGAAGTTGTCTAGTTGGAATAATGAAGAGGTGGAGTATTAGATTACCAGAAACAAGAATACAGAAGAATATCATTAGACATAGCAAGAGAGATGTAGAGATGATATCATTATGGTAAAGAAACATGGACATAGATTGCAGAAGTCCCAAATATAAAATAAGGTAGAAAAGAAGATAGAAGACAAGTGAAATACTTGGAGATAGGACTGTCTTAGTAAAACGACAATGGAAAAGATATTAAATAGATGATGATAAAGGTACACCAAAACAAGAATGAACTTTACAAAGTTAAGATTAGTAGTAGTACGGGACAGTAGATTCTTATAAATGCCGAAATAAGACTGGAATTATATCACACAGTAACAAAAGAAAGGTATTAAGTACAAATAATGAGTTCCAATGCTGTGCAATAAGAAAGGAATGTGACAAGGAATGGATTTATTGAGGAAAAACATGGAGATACCCAAAGGAACTAAAGTGTGAATATAGGAATAACTTAAGAAAGAAACTTTAATAATAAGAAGGTTAAGAAACAAGGCGGTATAAAAGAATGACAATCAGATTTATCTTAGCAATGAATATAAAGATGAAGATAGTAGAATCTAGAGGACGAAGCCCATAAGTAATTGGAAGTCAGTAATAAGAAATAGACAGTTAAATATTCAAACTAAGAGAATAAAAACCTAGTTCAAACTGGGGAAGTGGAACTGGAAGCTTATTGAGACTAGTGTTTCTATTTGCAATAAGGAGTATCTTTGTATTTGATTGTTTCAAGTTATGATGGACATGAAGAACCCTAACCTTAAGAGACAAAAATAACCCTTTAGCATAAGAAGGCGTTGGATAAGAAGAGATTGAGGATGCAATCAGAAAGACCATTAAAGGAGTTATAATAAATAAAGGAAGTAAAGAACTTGAGGTACACTTAAGACCAAGGATAGCAAAAGGTTATTGGTTGTGGCGTAAAGTATAATTGACCTATGATAGCTGCAAGAAGTCACAGAAGCCAAGCAATATCCAAGAGTTGGTGATAACCTATCAAGAGAAATAAGAGATGAAAATAAACAATTCATGTAGAACAACCGTAGATAGATCCATATTAGCATAAAAGCAACTAAATCATTTGAGATTCTACAAGTTGGATATATTTTCGTGAAAACAAATACAAAATGAATAGTTATCCAAGAAATCTTAAGAGAAGTATTAAGCCTTTAAGGGAAGAAAGAAATAAGTGAAAGACAATTATATAGTGTCAGATAGAAGGAAGTAACCCACAGATACCAATTTAAGAAAAACAAAAGTTCAGACCTTAAGAAACAATGTTATATCGTGCTACGTTCCCAGAAGTTACAGTACCAAGCTCAGTATTAGAAATGATTCAAGGACGAATCCTATTTAAGGGGGGAGAATTTGTAATGACCGGAAATCTCAAACTTTGTCAACTTTTCTACACTTTTCTTCATTAATCCAAATTTCAAACAAGCCCTAGTATAAAAAAGGGGATTACTATTCAATATTTCACAAATTAGAAAAGAAGAAGAAGAAGAAGAAGAGAGAAAAAAGTAAAAGAAGGAAAAGAGAGAAAGAAGAAGAAAGAGAGAGGAAGAAAGAGGAAGCAAGGAAGATGAGCCAAGGATCAACCTTCTTATATCAAGCTAGGAAGAGGATTGGCAACCATTAAAGGCTTGTAGAAGTGTTCGAAATCAAAGGAAAAGTTATCATCACAGGAACCGGAGTTTTATCAGCAAGCGAGTAATGTCATCCAGATTCCAACCAGTGAGTGGACACTTTCTTTTAAGTTGATTTTCATTATATTATTGTTCATATCAGACTTACTTTTCGCTTTAGGGCGTTATCCAATTTCATTATCAGTTAAATTATGTTTAGCATGTTTTGAGAAATGATTTAAAAAATAAATATTTTCAAAACATGAATTTATGGTTTTCGAGGCATGGGGAAAAACTCACCTCAGTATGTAACTTGATTCAGTTATAGAATTGACGGAGAGCACATGTGCACATGTAGAGCACTAGGGGGACAGCGATACGTAACGCCCTATATCCTAGTTCAGGACTAGGGATGACAGATGCCCCTAGATCCTAATTCCAGAGCTTGGAGGGTAGCATATATCTGTACCCCCAGTTCTAGTTCAGTGGCTTGGGGGACGGCGATACGTAACGCCCCAAGACCGTTAGTTTCAGGGACATGTGTGGCATGCTTTGGGGGACAGCAATACGTAACGCCCCAAAGTCATGGATTTTCACTCCTGGCTCTAGTTATGCATATGGGGGGACGGCGATACGTAACACCCCCATACGTCAGGTTTTCAGAGACAGATACCAGTTTTTAGAAACAGTTTTCAAATACAATTTTCAGAAAAGTTCTAGAGAAAGCTTTTCTAGAAATAAAGTTTTCAGAAAAAGCAGTTTATAATAGATTTCCAGAAAATCAGCTTTTAGAAAAGTTTTTCAGAAAGAAAGAGTTGTTTTCAGTTATAAAAGAGATTTTCAGAAAAGATAAATTTGAGTTAAGTTTAGAACCATGTGTTTTCAAAAGCGTTTTAGTATTCATTTATAAATTTTCCACTCACTTAGATCGTTCAAATGATCTAACCCCCCACTCCCAATTTCATTGGTTTGTAAGTTTACCCAGAGGGCGAGCTCGGGAGGATGGATACTGAAGGCAGTCACTAGGGTACTTGGTCCACCAGGTCGAGTCAGAATCAGAGTCCAGTTTAGAGAGTCATGAAATGCCATGTATTGTATATGTATGCATTATAAGTGGTTTACTAACATAATGTAAATTGAGTTCTTAATATGAAAAAGTGTTTTGCATTTATGTTAGTGAGTTGGGCATTGGTCCCATGCATAAGTATGTATATAAGTAAGATTAGCAGTTGTCTGAAAGATAGAGGCTCAAGGGAATAGGTTGGCCTATTTCCTGCCAGTGGCATCTCCAAATCGGAGATGTTACACGTAGGCAATTAGAGATGAGATCCAAACATACTTAACCTTTATGTTCAATTCCATATACCAAGAAACAACACAATCTAGTGCGAGGTTCTAATTTCGTATGTTTATAATGATGAAGAATGAAATAGCATACACAAACAAAAACCTTCAGTAGGTTATAATTAGGAAACGTATTATATAGTTTTTCATAAGGTAATTGAATGGCCAGGACATAAGATGTGATTCTATTAATGGTATAGATGCTAGGGAGAGTAGCTTCTCATTGGAAACATTCTGGACATGAGGAATAGATGAGAAGAGTATGAATTGTATCTAAGATATGTCTGTTTTTGCGTCCGACTCTTCTATTTTGTTGAGATGTTCATGGGCAAGATCGATAGCATATAGTTCCATTTTGGTTAAGAAATTATAATAATTTTGAATCCATGTATTCCATAACATTATCAGTTCGCAAAACTTTAATGGTACGTGAGAATTGGATTTTAATCATATTAGCAAATGTACAATAAATTGAGGAAAATTCGGATTTATTTTTCATAAGATATAACCATGTGTAGCGAGAATAATGATCAATAAAGATCATAAAATATTTTGAACAGTAGGACTAAGAGATGGGCCGTAAATATCAGATTGCATAAGATTAAAATGAGAAGAGGAATTTGAATTGTTGTTATTAAAAGATAAAGCAGATTCTTTGGCTAATTAACAAGGCACACAATCAAAGTCTTTATTGGAAAAAAATATCTAAATGACCACTAAATTCTAATAAGCCTAAACGATTGAGAGAATGATGTCCCAACCAAGAGTGTCATAGACTGAGAGAAGTAACTGGTGAGGTGGATGTTGCAGAGTGAGGTGGGGAAATGTCTTGAGGAAGATGAAAACTGATGAGTTTACACAGATGTTCAACCTTAAGTGTTTAGCTGGTCTGTGGATCCTACACATAACTACTAGAAATAGTAATTAAGATGTTAATGATGAATTCACATAATTGGCTGACAAATAAAATATTCAAAGTAAAGAGTAAGTTTGGGAATGAGAAAAATATTATACATAGATATATGTGGAAGTGAAATAGACCAAGATGACTCGGTATCATGAAAGAGTTATCAGACGTTTGAATGGCAAGTAAATTTGGTGGAACAAATTTAGAAGTAAAAATATTAATATCGACAGTTAAGTGATTACAACAAGCAGAATCATAATATCAAAAGTCAGTTCTTAATGCAGTAGATGAGGTAGATATACTACCAAATTTTGAGGCTATGGATTGGAATATGGATGTTGGATCTCAAATAAACTAGTATGGAGAGGGATGAGGTCGTTCAGTATCACTCTGATCATCAGAAATATTAACGAAGATAAACTTGCTGTGTTTGATGAAGGAAATATAAGATGATCTTCGATTGAGTCAGTCTTTTTCATAATATCTAAGTCTAATCTTACGGAAAATTCTGCAATGCCTTGTTAGACAATTGAGTATGGGATTCCAAGATAATTTATAGTAACTACATGGGTTCGGTAAAGGATTATCTGAAGGAAGCTGAGGAGTAACAAGTACTGTAACTATAGTCTGTGTCCTCCCAGTAGAGTGTCAGGCTTCCTTAGAGATACGTTTGTCAATAGTAGAGTCTAGAGTGGACAATGGATTTTGATGAAGCAGTGATGCTCCAGTGGGCTCAAACTTGTTGTCAAGGGCCCTGAGAAACATAATTAATCTTTTTCGATCTCTGAAGTTCGTGAAATTCACAACACCGGCAGCATTCTCCCATTGCAGTTCAGAGAGAGTCAATTGATCCTAGAAAAACTGCATCTTTAAATGAAAGTCGGTAATAGATTGGTCAAGTTTCTGACGTATTTGATGGAAGGTGCAAATCAACCGATACTGATGGGATAGGTCAGTGGTGGTATAACGATGAGCAAGAAAATCCCATAGAGACTTAACTGTGTTGAATCGGCCAAATTGAAGACTGATGGTAGGTACTGATGAGTTGCAAAACCAGGCAATGATCTTGTGATACTGGCTATCGTAATATTCAATTATGTCAGCAAAGTCATCGTCATTCTCAGTTTTATGTTAGATTGGTTCATTAATATTATCGGTGATATATCGCCAAAGCTTGCGTCATTTGAGAAATTTGCACATAACTTGTACCCACAAGACATAATTATGGCCATCGAGGATGATCTAAAAAGATTGTGAGATTATACATGGTAAAAAAACCCAGGTCCGGTCCGGCTCATCCAGGCTTTGGCCCGGCACGGGAACAAAAAACCCGGCCGCACTTTAAAATATATATATATATATATATATATATATATATATATATATTTATTTATTTATTTATTTATATTTATCTAATAAATTATATTTTTTTTTTTTTATATTTATCTAATAAGATATATATTTATATTTATATTTATCTAAAAAATTATATATATAATTTTTTTATATTAAAAAATCAGGCAAGATAAAGTCATGCCCGAGCCCGAGACGAGCCGGCTCGATAACAGCTTGGGCCAGACTTTTCCCGAACTTGAATAACCCGACCCATTGCCACTCTTATGTGAGATGTCTTATTTCTCCATGTAAACTGGTAAATAATTTGTCGAAGTTAAAAAAAAGCATGTAGGGACATAAATCTGTAATAAAAATAGGGGTGGCAACGGGCCGGGCCGGCCCGGGCTTTGCCAAGCCCGGCCAACAAAAAAAAAAGCACGGGCTCGGGAAAAGCCTGGCCGGGTGTCTTCCGGGCCGGGCCGGCCCGGGCTCGGGCCCGCGCTTTTTTTTTTGCCCGAATTTTTTAAAAAAAAATTAAAAATATACAAATAAAAATACATTTACACTATATACAAAGACAATTTATAAATAAATCACAAGTTTCATTGATAAATTAACAATTTAAATGCTAAAAACAAATAAAAATGATACAAACATATTAAAATATATATCTATATATACATATATATTTATATTTTTTTTTTATTTTGGCCCGGGCCAAAATTGGAAAGCCCGGCCCGGGCTTTTTCCACCCCGGGCCTGGCCGGGTTTCGGGCTTTTCTGCCACCCCTAAATAAAGGCTGAAAATGCACAAAGTCTGCAAGAATGGCCTAAACTCCGAAATTTTGTAAAAATAACCCAAATATCAGAAAATTATGAAAAGCCAAATTTTAGAAAAATTATAAAATTAGCCTAAAGCTAGAAAATAACACAAAGACCTCTAAAGTATATGAAAATAGCCTCGGAAGTTTCATAAATTACAAAAAGGGTCAGAAAATTATAAATCTAACCCAAAAAAAAACCTTTGAGCAATTCAGAATCAGTCATGCAGTCACGGTGGAGGAATTCTGAAGGTGGCCAGAGATCAAGTAACGAAAGAGGAGAAAATTGGTAATGTTGGTGACCGGTGACTCTTCGGTGAGGAGGGAAATCGCAAGTTTATGGTTTAGGGAAATCGATTTTGGTATGGTAGAGGACGAAATTGGTGCAATTTATGTTGGTGAGGTGGGGGTTTGAAAAGGCATTGGATTTTGAGCATAATGGCATTGGAATCGCAGCCTGAAACTAGCTAGAGAGCAACCACGTGTGAGATTCATGAGCGGCTGCGCCACATGCGACAGCGATAGTGGAGGCTTGGAGCCGAAAATTAAAGGGACCTAGGGAAATAACCATCCAATACCATGTTAAAAATTGAATTGAATAGAATTTATATTTCAATTTAATCGTATTTATATTGTATAAGCCTTTATATAGGCGAAATAGGAAACTATACTAAGAAATAAATTAATTAAATATGTAAAATAATAAAGATAATATCAAAATCATAATCTCAGGGATCGTTCCCATAATATAGATATGATTTTCTTAACATTTTGTGCAACAAATTTATAAATGACAGTAAAAGCTTCAGAAACCTGACATTTCATTACTCAGTTGGAGTCGTGAGGTAGGAAAAAAGTAGGATTGCCACCTGTCGTTGAACGTAGAGGTGGCCGGCCGGAGGTTCGGTTACGTACCGGAACCCAATGGTTCCGGTTCCACACTAAATATGGAACCGTAATCGGAACCGAACCATTCGGTTCCGGTTCCATTCGGTTTTTTTTTTTTTTTTTTGCTTTATTGAAAAAATAAAAAATTGAGATTAATAAAATAAAATAATTTAAAATTAAGAATTTGAATTTATATAATAAACTTACAATACATTACATAATTACATTAAATTACAAAAAAATTCTTATCTAAACAAATTTTAAAAAATAAATTAAAAAGTTTGAACTTAAATTTTTAAAAACTTAAGTTGTATACGTATCCTCCAGGGGTGAGAGGAATCAAAGCTCACGTAGTTCCATTACATTTTAAAGATATTTACCCCATTGTAATTTTACAATTATTTAATATTTATTATCAATCATCATCCGTGTCTGTTGATTCTTCAGCTCTAGTTCCGCTTGCACTTGCAGATGAATTGTCGAACAAGTCTTCAAATTCAACAGGGGCATCTTGTTGTTGCCTCAGATCAGCTCGGGTCCAATCATCCACACATGATGTTGCTTCTAGAGTGCTTGGATGTAATGAAGATCGTCTGACTTCCAATATATTGCCTCTGATGCTAAAGGCTGCTCAACCACAACGGTAGAAACATGTGCTGCCAATATCTCTTTAGCAATAATTGATAATACAGAGTATATATTTTGATGTCGGTTCCACCATTCAAGGATTTGAAAATTTTTACTAACTAAATATTCAGTTGAAACCTCAAAATTTGTAAATAAATAATTAGAATCACTACTATCAACATGCTCATCGAGAGTTCCAACAATATTCAAGCTTTCAAGAATAAATAAATGTGTTGTAGGATAATAAACTCCACTAAAAATTAGTGTAGCATCATTAAACACTTTCAAAATCTCTAAAAAAATTTCACAAATTTCTCATTAAATTTAATGCATCTTTGTATTGCAAAGCTTGACATAAAAGAAAATAAGTTGAATTCCAACATGTTGGAACATCTCGTGAAAATTTCATCGGTTTAATACCATTAAATTTACAAAATTTGGCCCATTCTCTCCTAACTTGAGAATATGACCAAATATAAATTTTAGAATATTTTTGTGATACCTAAACTGCCCCTAAAATTAACCGTTTTATTACCGTTATTATGGGTAATTTGGGAAATCCCAAATTTTTTTTTCTTTTTGGACTTTGTGGCAGGGAGTCGTTGCTCCCTGCCCCCCAGCCTTGGAATCCAACGGTTCCAACCGGTTCGGTTAGGATAAGAACCATAACCGAATCGTCAGGTTTCGGTTCGGTTCCAGAACCGGTGCAACCGAAACCGTCTGGTTCCAACCGGTTCGGTTCCGGTTCCGAACCGGAACCTTCGTCTAGTTGAACGTGATCTTGGAAACGTAGCTCTGCACGAATAGTTAATATTGTGCAAAAATATAAATCCTTGAAGCAGTCAAAGTGTGATGCCTCTAAATAGTCCACACTCATAGTGTTGTTGAATCAAGACGCTTGTTACATAACTGCTCAATTATAGCATAACTTCCCAATAAGTTATTTAGTTGAACTGCTCCAGTTTTAATACGCTTAATTACAGAACAATCTTCCCCTCAACAACACCTT